>JAJMIV010000070.1:0-35558 GCA_030563445.1 Metschnikowia gruessii
TGTAAGTCTGTATGACAAATGCGTCGATTGCACACAGGGTTACGATATATACGATGGGATTTGATAAGGTGCTTCCATCCTAATGACTTCAGGATGTAGTGCACCGGTATAAAATACTATGTAAATTCGCTTAAAAGAGAAGAGAAAAATCCGACACGTATTACGAGTGAGCAGTTTTTCTCCCTTCAAATCCTCCACTCCACAGTCGTGTGTCAACCATATTCTCATTAAGCACCTGTCCTTAGAGCTCCAGCCCCAATTACAGACATTTTGGCCCCACTCGAATCACAAGGACAAAAAGTATATAAAGTAAGATACCTATGTGGATATAATTTAGAGACTAGCATAACTGAACCAGGTCCCCAGCTAGCGAAATCCTGTATCGCCTGTGTCACGTGAGCACATCTGACTGATTGTCTCATTTATTCAACGGTGATTCGCTGTGTTCGCTTCCCTTATCGTAGAGCAACGGGAATTTGGTTTGTCCTACTAGTACTTTGCTTGCTTTTATAGAATTTTCTCTACCCTGAAGAGCTTCCGCAATCTTGACAATTGGACATTTAGAACTTTTCCGTGTAACCTTCCAATAGTTTGGCAGCAGAAATCCCTAAAATCTGGAACTCCATGGTCAATCTTCTAGGACCACAGAAAACTGTTGTTCTCGCTATATTCTAAAAGAATGAAGATTTTTGAAACCATATCCTTCGAATATTGATACCGTGACTCCCCCGTAGTCGTTTCTCCGTTCGCTTTAGCCAAGTGGTTCTTAGTCATGCCGTCTCTTGCCGTAGCCCCTGGTGAAAACTATAACAAAAGCCGGATTTTATTGTTATATTCATATTACTATACGTAATAAAGACAGTTCTAAATATTCTGACTAAAGCCATTCAACTATGTTCTTTTGTAAAACTTAGTGCAGAACAGTTTTTATTTTGGAATGACAATATCTAGGGACTTTGAATTTACACCTGTTGAACGTTTACTGGAGCTCACTAAAACCGCTTGAATATTCGGCGATATATAAATATACAGCCAATTTAATGCACATCGTTCGTCTTATATTAGACGCTGAGTAAATGTGGCATTTCACCCTAATATGGGCCAATTACGGATTTGGATTTGTAGTCGGATTGTCATGTTTTCATTTTTTGTTAACACAAATACATGAACTAGTGAATACCCTTCCGTTATATTTGGCAATTGAAAGCGTTTTGAGACCTTAAACAATTCGGAATTGCATGCTACTAGAATGGAGACCGGTCATTCAGCAACTCTTCATTCTTTCTTGTTGTGCTAAATCAGTAATATGAAGACAGGTAAATTCAGAACCGTTAAATACTATACAATCTTTTTTAATTCAGCATAATTGTTTTTTCGAAAGAAACATCTTATTACAGGCTGTAACTGGAAAAGTGACTAGCACTTCCCAATTAGGAAATAAACTATAAGAAGACTAT
Source organism: Metschnikowia gruessii (assembly GCA_030563445.1). Taxonomy (NCBI): domain Eukaryota; kingdom Fungi; phylum Ascomycota; class Pichiomycetes; order Serinales; family Metschnikowiaceae; genus Metschnikowia; species Metschnikowia gruessii. Next base: position 1,458 of record JAJMIV010000070.1, read on the forward strand.
AGAAAACACCAGTAACGAAATAATAACTTTAGTTCAGGAGTAGTGCCATTGGTGTTACCCAATAATCAAACACAAGGTCTCCCATTGGAAGTGACCCTTCATGACGACCTTTGACCAAAACAGAAATCATCATCTTTTGTTAATACATAGTTATATCACGGGCCCATAGAAGTCATCCCCCAGGCGCCCGATTCATAAACCTATCCAGCAAGAAAGTAAGAACAATTCTTTCCACTACTGAAATGAATCAGAAGGTAGGACGCTATGTGTTACTTTCTGGACACCGTTTGTTTCAGATATAATGTTGGTTGAATTGAAAATATGGAATGGCTAACTCCCAAACCCAGTCCCATTTCAAATAATGGCCACATAAATAATGTGCGGATAAATCAATCCAGTTAGTTTGAGATCTAATGTATGTCCAGCTTCGAATTTGACCATCGGCCCATACGTTTCTCTAGTTCAAGAGACGACTCCAAAAAATAAAATCAAATGGTGAATGAATTTCCGCGTTCCTTTGTTCCTTATACAATAAGTATGGGAGATACAGGGCTCGTATTGGGATTAGCAAAATGGGGCCCTTCTTATCAGACCGTATTGTTTGGATCAGCCTTTAGAAGGGCCACGCACACACACACACTGGTTGGACAAGTAATACAGGATTTATAAAAATAATTTGTGTTCTGACACTAATAAATTTTCGTCCCGAAAAATTCAAAATGAAGCCTCCTCTCCGAAAAAGAATTTATCCGCGATGAAAACTAAACTGTCCCAGTCAAAAAATAAAGTGTCCGCGCTTCAAATATAACTCTCTTCTTGAGACCAAGTGGGGATACTTTAAGTTTTGACGCACATTGGGTTTTTGATGGGATTATTGGAGAACAATAGTCCTAGACCTGAACTGAAATTATGATTTCGTTACAGGTCTTTTTTTATAGTTTTTATAGTTTCTTTTGTAATTGAGAAGTGCTGGTCGCTTCTCCAATTAGGCCTGTAGTAAGAGATTTGTTCAAAAAAGACAATTAATGGCGACACTTTTGATCGTGGACACTATATATTTTTGATGGTGGGCACTATATTTTTGAGCGTGGCCATTTTATTTTGGAACGTAGATGCTTCATTTTTCGGAGAGGAGGCTTCATTCTGAATCATGGATGTTATATAATTTAACTGTTGGAGAAATCACTTTTGGACGAGGAGCATCATTAAACGAAGAGAATTCAATACTTCCCCTCTACATTTCAGTTTTTCGCGACCACAATTCATGGTTTTCAGTACCCGAACTATTCTTAAAAATCCTGTACTTCCATCAACAACACATGCGACCTATTTCTGTAGTCAAATTCAGTTGGAAGTTGCAAATAATCAGAGACCAGTATGCAGATCTCCATTCCATTTAAACCATCAATTGGTCCACCTCTTTTCGTCTGCCCCAAGTGTATTTCCGCAACAAAAAAAAGTCAACAAAAAATCAATAAAAATCAACAGAATTTGTCAACAAAATTAATAGGACGCTCATCAAGATTTGATAACCCATCATGGACAGCATCAGTCTAACAAAAGATCCACACAAAACGGAGGCCAGGAAACGAGAACACACAAAGAAAAAAAATCTATAACTTGCCAACTTTGAAAACACAAGAATTCAAATCATGAAAGGAAAGCTCCACCGCACCATCTTTGTTTTTTTTTTTCTCTTTTCATAGATTTTTTTTAAAGAATCGAAATGGTGTTTTTGTGTTCTATTCTCCCTTTACTCACTTAATGTGTTGGGTTGGTACCAACTGTGGGCGCGATTCACGACACGGCGTGTTTTTTTGGACCCCGCCTTCACGCGTGTTAATTTATGTCAGGTAAATTCGGTCGTGTATTTGTCAGTTTTCTATAGATCGGTTATCTATCGATGACAGAATCTTCTTCGTTAATTCCGTAGGGAGGTAAAAGTCTCTCACCTTCTTCGTCGACTTTTCCTTCCTCGTCCGGAGGCACGGTGGTCACGTGCCCGTTCGTATCTATGTACAGTTCATCATTCTCGCCAATTATCAACGCGTCTACGGTGCCCGGCCCTCAGCCGTTCATACACGAGCTCTGGGGCGTGGGCCTTTCGCGACCGCGACCGACACCTGGCCAAACGCACGGCCCTGCATTTGCTGATATTTGATCCACCATACTAATCTTCTGATCAGCTGAGCCATTGAACCATTTCCCAAAAGATTCAAAGTACCGGCAATAGTATCAAAAGACAAAGAAAAAAAAGTCACAAAGCAAATAGGTCAAAGAAAGTTACAACCAGAATAGCACCAATAGACATCCACTCATAGACACACACACAGCAAATCATCATGGAATCCAGATACTCGAATGCTGGGTCGGCCCATCAACGAGATGTCCGCACACAACTTTTTAGCGCACCCTCCAGCCGGTCGCTGGGCATGGGCACACCCCAACGCATGAGCTCGCCATATGAGTCTTCTCCGCGAGTCTCGGCCAGACACAATGAGGCGTTTTTGCTGTCGCTCGAAGACCAAAACGAGAATGAGGTAGACCTGATGAGCTCCAAGGTGTCTGCATTGAAAAGCCTCGGAGTCATGATGGGACTGGAAATCAACAAGTCGATGAAGTTGAACGACGACATCACCAATAACTTTGAACGTGGTACCGTCACTTTGAAAAACACATACAACAAGATGGTGGTGATGAGCAAACGTGCAGGCATCTCGTGGAAGATGTGGCTTGTGTTTTTTGCCATTTTCTTCTTGTTGTGCTTCTATATCTGGCTCTTCTGAGAGGTGTTCTTCTCTCTTTCTGCCTCTTCCTTTTTCCTTTCTTCTCTCTAATTTCAGGCCCTGGTTGCCTAAATCATCAAACTTTTAAGCTTGTCTATGGCTTGCGACTCTTCGAACTGGTCTTCTTGGATCGCTCTGGTAGCTGCTTCGTGCACCGGCTGTGGCACTAATCCTGGCCCTGGCCCTGACCCTGATCCGGATGTGCTTCCCGCCTCCAGTGTGTTTTGAGAACGAACACTCTCTGCATTTTCCTCTTCTTCATGCATATTTTCATAATCAACATCCCTTCTGCTAGTACCTTGTAGAATAAGCCCACTCACGGAACAATCATTCACAAACGAAGCCCGTGGACTTGCAGTATACTTCAACGATGAATCAACTGGGATGATCAGCTCCACGTCCAGCTCGGGGTCCACTTGAACTCGTGCAATAAGCTTCCCCTCATCTTTGGTCCTGGTTAACTTCAAAATCGACTGTTTTGGTTGTAGAACGCGGTGCAGAGGCTCGTGTTTCGGTGTAGGCGACGAGTCATGGCGGAATGCTGTTGGTTCTGACCTTTTCAGCCGTCTACGACGCCGCCGCAGCGCCAGAGCCAGGATATTTGACTCCAGTTTGTGCTTCAGTCTGTGTTTCATTTTGCTTTGGAGCGAAAGGTAATAGTTGTTTGTGTCCCCGATATTCCCACCCAACGAGTCGGAAGAACTACCTCCATCTGAAGAGCTGCTCAACCCAAACCCGTCCGAGTCGTCGTTGTCTGTGGTTAGTGCCTCAGACGAGCTCCAAACATCATGTTCAGACGCGGAATTGCTTCGTGCTAAAGTCACGTTTATAGGGAGTGAGTTGGTTTTACTGCCATCACCTTTTCCAACAGTGCACTCACACTTTGGCGCAGTGGCGGGTCTCAATGGTGACGGTAGTACGCTAATTCGGAGCTTTTTATGAAGTGATGACTGGGGTGTCTCAATCACTGTGGCAGTCGATTTGCGGGGAAGAAACAGGTACTTGAACGGGTCGGACTCCTCCAAAAAAGGCGACAGTTTGACCAGCTGAAAAGCCGAATTTGACCCCAATCCCACACCTGTGCCCAAACCCAAACCTGACCCCAAAGACCCTGCAGAAAGCAACCGGAGTGGGTTTCTTGGTCTCCGGAGGGTTGCATTAGTAGAACTTTTGAGCAGCGCGGTATTGGTGGCCGAGCTTTTCGGCAGAGACAACGAGTCGGTAGTTCTGTTTCGTTCATCTACCCGCTCGCGGTATTTAGCAATACTGACATTCATAAACTGCTCGAATGTCTCAGCATCCATCACAGTATCTTCGTCAGGTTTAGTGGGGGTATTTTTAGAGGTATCAGACAGGTTGGCTTTGTGTTCTGGTGGTGTGGCGGCAACCGGGTCAATTGTATTAGTAACTTCGGTAGTTTCGCTTTGCTGGGTGCCATTTGCTGGTGCAACCGAGTAGACAGAAACAAGTTCGCGGAGGAGGTTCTGTGACGAAGAACCTGTTTTTTCCTGTGGGTGATTATTTCCCTCAAAGATATCATTTGGCAGTGGTGCCTTGGGGTAAAAGGCCGACCCGTTAATGGAGTCAATTTTGCCCCTTTTTGTGTCCAAAGGGAGCTCTTCTGGCGGTATACTGGCAACCGCATGTTGGGGTTTATGGCCCCGCACAAGTTCTCTTTTAGCTGCCAAAACCGGCGCAAAAGAGGGCTCTTTTTTCTTCGTGGAGTCTAGGGATGCTAATAGTTTACTCAAACGAGGGTATTTCTGGGCGTCTGGCGTCCCCGTGCCGCCTCTTTTTCTACTGACCTCGGCCATTCGCACGGCCACACTTTTTACACTGGCAGACACAGCAACAGCCTGGATAAACACGGTCTCGATGTCGGGCCCAAGCGCCGTTTTGGGCCGTAGAGCCATTTTGGGCATTTTGCCTTGCTCCCCTGCCAAATTCATGCTCTTAACAAGGGCTTTTCGCCTGTTATTCCACTGTTTAGTGAGCTTCTTGGTGCGTTTTATGGCATGGATGTTTTTGTTCTGGATTTTTTGCTCTAGCGTCAACGCCCGGCGGATTTCCCGCTTGAGATCCTGCTGGTAGTTGCTGCTTGTCCTCAACAAGGATTCTGACACTGCTGCAGACTCATTTGGGAGCACTTTTGTTAGAATATGGTCGAGCTGGAACTCCCCCACGCGTGGAAGTGGGTGTGGGTTGACGAATCGCGGCTTGTAGGTGCTAGAACGAGTGGTTTTAGGGGGCCGGGACTGCAGCCGGCTGGTCATTTTGTGTTTTTGGGGTGTTGAGGTTGAGTGGCCCAAATCCAGGGGTGTTTATTCTTTGTGTGGTAGAGTTCTGTCAGTGTATGGTATGGGTTGTGTTTGGTAGTAGTGTGCTGTGCTATACTGGGTAGTTGCGCACGTGACTTTGATCTGACGGGATGAAGGGTTCCAGGAAAAAGGGGCTACGTTGGGTTTTTTGCGGCGGTTTTTCTCGCAAACGAATCAGTGGGTTTGCAGAATACAATAAATTTACTTTTAATGTCATTTTCTGTCCTGGTGGTTCTTTTTACTGGTGATTATTGTCTAGATCGTATGTTCCTGTTTAGGCATCGATTTCCCCGGACATTGGGTGCCCATGCAGGTGCGACGTTTAGATGTACGTTGGGGTAATTCCAATAATCCATGAAACGCTAAATAGTATTCCTATTTTATTATCTTATTGGTCGAGTAATAGTACACTAATAGAATTCTTGTTGGGGCGTTTTTGTGTGTGGCCTCAAAAAAGTAGTGACTTCGGTAGCTCTGGTGGCCTTTGGGCCTTTGGACGTATGGTTTAGGAAGCACCTCTAGAATAATGGATCTGAGATTTCCTTCCGTGAGAGTGTTTTCAATCAATGGAATCAAAAACATGAGGGCCAATTAACATATGAGACAAAATCTGGCTTTTCCACAGGTATGCTTTCCTCAAAAGGAAAAAAATTCAAGGTTTCAGGGTACACCCAATATAAAAGGCAAACCCAGGTAAAGGTACCCAATCAGTCAGGCCCCATATATACTTCACAAGCACAAAGAAGTAAATGTCCTGATCACTTCATATAGCAAAATAATACCAGTTTTGATGTCCTTGGATGTTCTCGTACTCTAAGGAAAATGAACGTTCGACTTCACTGACCTTCACATATGTTTTGGAGTAATACCTCCCTAGACTTCCACCAATAGTATGAAGTAAACTTGGGTATACGAATAGTATGACACAAACTTGAATATATTTCACCCCCTTTCTGTTTTCAAACACATGCATCTCCCCTGGGGCTCTAGTTCCACATTTAGCACCACCCTAGTTGCACATTTAGTAGTACAATGAGTGACCTCCAGAAACCTCATTACGGTCACCAAAAGGATCTCCACTTCCTGTAGAAACTGCTGACTCCTGGCGGGTAACTTGAGGAGGTCTGGCGGGGGTGCGTTTCGTCTCCAATTTAGGAGAAGGAGCAACCGGCACAGGAGGTGCCTGTCTTGAACTGCCCTCGCGCACGTCTAAGTCGTCCAAACGGTTCGCCAAAGAATCTTCTTCCTCCTCGCTTTCACTGGAATAGTAACTCTCGTCGGAACTGGCAGATTCCTCGTCCTGGCGGTCGTCCTGGTGGTACAGAGCGGGGTTTTCCGCGGTGAACCCGCACAAATCATCAAACTTCTTAAACGATGTGACCAACTGGTCATTTGCCACAATCAAACTGCCCAAAAACTCTTCGTCCAAAGCCAACACCTCTGCCGACTTCTGGCTGCTGTCTCCAGCCCCTACAAACTGCAAGTACCGAAGCACTTTACGTCTGATTTTACGACACTTCTCAAACTCGGCAGAAGCACGCGAATCGTCCATAGGATTGGTACCTTTGGGAAGGGTTAAGAGCGCGTTATCAAGTGCAGTCGTGTGTGTGTGGCAGTCGGCAATAGTGGTTCTAATCTTGGGACTCTCCAACTTATAGTTGATCTGGGGGATCTTATACTGTTCGTCTGCATAAAGAACGCCCTTTTTCTTACCCTTTCCTTTTTTCTTTGACTTCTTGTCATCTTTATTGAGGTAAGACTGCATGGCATACGGCGACAGCGCCGCTGGTCTGGGTGGAGGCACGTTCTTGGTCTTTTGTCTGGGTACTTCATCTTCGTCGTCTGTGTCACGTGACTTGGCCGGCCGACGGGGTCTACTGCTAGTGCCGTCGTCGTCAAAAACATCTGATGGCGGCGACGACCTGCCTGCCGGTCTCAGTTGGCCACGAGCCTTTGACAGCGGCAAAGATTTATAAAGTGTGGCCATATTCTTATACCCATCAAGCCCCCGGAACTCGTACTTCCAGCCATTGGCCAATTCTCTAAGTCGACGAACAACCAGTCCGTCATAAGGTCCACCAACACCCGAAACGGCCAGACCAGAAGCAACAGCTCTTAAGAGCTGGGTGAGCTTTTCATCGGACGCAATGGTTTGGCCGATTTTCTGGCCTGCGTTGAGTACCAAGAGTTCTAATAAGTTTAGTGCCAACACCAGTTCCGAGGGTGTATTTCCATACTTGATTTTCTTCCGGATGGCACGTGCTGCTTCCACGGCACCCAGGCTTTGGAGTTTGATGAGGGATACCAAGTCTTCGATATATGGCTCGAGCGACTGGTCATCCAAATCGGGGTTTCTGTTGGGGATGCAAAGCTGGTTGATCTTCACGGTGATGGAAGTGAATGGTTTTTCCCCGAAAATAGGCATTTTGCGTTATTTTTTTTTCTGGTTTTGTGGCAATATCTTCTGCCCTAGGTTGTTAAAATTTTCGTTTTTATTCCACCAGAAAAAGTGCAATTGTTGTGGAGAAACAGAAAAAACAAGAAAAATGTTTGACGAATTCGGGTGATTCTTTGCTCCACAGTTGGAAGCGGTGATATGGGCGAACGACAGGGCTAATAATCCATTGTGCAGGCTGAGAGGTTTTCCAGCAACTGAGATAAAGCCAGATCTGTATAATGGGTTGTGTTTTGTGTGAAATTTGGTGTAATGTTTTTCGGATTTTTAATTTTCATTCATTTCCACATTAGAGAATGTTTTTTGACTCACAATATACATACTTGGATATGTTTGTGTCCAGTTATCGGAGGTTATGGCCCTGGGAGATAGGGGTGGCCGGACCCCGAGGTCGCAGTGCTGGAATGTAGGGAATGTAGATTAAAGGGCAATGGAATGTAACATATTCTATCGGGTGTGTTTCACGAATGTTTGGAAATATTAATATATGAAGTTCTCCTGTTTTCTGGAATATTCATTGAATTTGTGTGAACTATATTGGTGGTTTTGTAAAAGAATGAACTTATTTCTCAGATATGGGAATATTGGAGCAACTGTAGAGATAGTGGGCGAGATCACCTCGGTCGCATTCAGCCAGCAGGGGCCAATGGGGTGGCATTAAAAAGAGAGTCCATTCAACAGGTTGGTACAGATGTCTTAGAGGGGTGGATGGGGTAGATGTTACTAATAGAGTAAATTAGTTGCTTTTTTGTGTTTTTTGGTTTTTAGCTTTTACTGTTCTCTTTTTTTTTGTCTGTTTAGCACCCTTTTCGGGAGAGAGTTGTTTGCTGAGACCCAGACTGGGTCAGCCACCGTCGTGGCTCCACTTTCTAATCCACCACGTTGTGTATTTGTGTATTTAAACATTTGGGAATTTGACATGTATTATTTCAAGAGATATTAAAGGATAAAAAAGTTGTGCAAAAAAATATTCTCCCTGTGTTTTCGTTTAGTTGTGTATTTGCCTAATAAATGGTGCCTTGAGAAGTGCTGCAGTGTCCGGTGTAATATATTGAACGTGGCAATGAAATATTGCCTACCATCTAAGGTTTACAATAGCCTTTATGGAAAATACAATACCAAGAATAAAAGCAACATCTTTTCGAAACGGGCAATTCTTTAGGGCTACTTTTCTGCTTTGATAGGATCTAGCAGATACTATTACTCAATGGCAAAGGCAAGCTTTCTACAGTCGCGCTAACAAGTTCAGTCAATGGCTGATCTTTTTGTGCTTCCCCAAATTTGGAACTCTCTTCAGGTTGTGTTGAGCCCCCTGATAGAGATGGTTTCCTAAGCAAATTGGTGATGAGCTTAAGGTTCCAGTAAATGAGGCCAGTGGGTCGGGTGGGGTATGCAAAGGGAAACGTAGCTTTCTTCGTTGACAGTATATTTTAATAAATTCATGTTGGTTTTCGAAAATATTGATACTTCACTACACAAGTGATACAGAATGCAAAAGTGATACAGAACGCACAAGTAATATTGTCGATTCCACCATGACTAGTATGAAAAAAATTCACCCTTGCTGATTGGATTAATTATCAGTTCTAGGAATTTAATCAATCAAGGAAAATATTCAAGCCACTTTAAGGAAAGATTATTTTTTTGCAAGCGACAACCTTACTTGATAATTCTGTTCTCCAACGTATGCGCAGGTGTGGATAAAACGCCTCTACATTCTGCTGAAGATCCATAGATTATCCACCATAGCAAGCCCAGGGATTTTCTGTACTTATTTTTATTGGCAACCCCCCATCAAAATTAATCATACCGGCTTTAAATTTTCACCTTTTGTGATAACTTCGAAATGTTTTCTCCTTTTGCGCTTCATTAAGAGACCGTATTAGGTGGAAAAGCAAAGTAGACTTCAGTCGCACGTACCGGCCCTAATAAAGACCAAATAAAACACATCTACTCCATCGGTGTTGTTCTAATTCTAAACCAATCAATAATCTGAGCTAATTTCAACTGTTTAAAATTGAAAATTTACAAAACATTTAATAGAAAGAGCTCTCTCCTGAAATATGATGACCCACCACTCTTCCCACTCATTCAACTTCCTAATAAACAGTATTGCAAAGTATGACCCTCCAGTATCTATTTCAGATAGAGCTCTAATTGTGAAAATAACTCATCCCTAAACTACATTCCCACAGTTTTACCACCTCCATTAAAATTCGACTTTTATTTCTAATTATTGTGAAAAAAATATGGGGCCTCATTTCCAAAAACCAACCGAAACTTTACTGATCCTTCGAAAACCCAACCATCTGTGCGAATCCATATTAACAAAAGAAAACAGCAAAAACCCCAAAGACACAATAATTTCCCCCAACCAGCTTATAAAGAAAGAAAAAAAGTACCCAAAACATTCCCACTAAACAAATACACTCACAAATACACTCACAAATCCACACAAAATCAACATATTTCCAATCCCCAATTAATCTCCCCACCTGGTATTTGCGTCCCCTCCCCTAACACGTGACCACCCGCACCATCGAACTCCACCCCAAAAAAGTACGCAGAAAATTTTCATACTATTCTTCACCATATAAAGTTTCGCTAAAACTACACAGAAATGGCCGAACAGAACCAGTACAACCCCGACCAGTTGTCTCAGGACTTGAACAATGCCAACTTGAACGCCCAAGGCTCGCAGTACAACCCTAACGCTGCGCAGGCGTTTGTTCCTCAAGGTGGATACCCCAACCAGTACCAAAACTACCAGGCTGGAGGTTACAACCAGTACCAGAACCAACAACAAGGTTACAACAAGGGCGGATACAACAACCAGTATGCCGGTAACCAGTACACCAACCAGTACACCAACCAGTACAACAACCAACAGGGAAACCAATACAACAACCAGTACTCCAACCAGTACAACAATCAGTATGGAAACCAGTACACCAACCAGTACAGTTCGTACAATGGATACCAACAACAACAGCAACAGCCCCAACAGGCGCAGGGCATGTCGTTGGCCGACTACCAGAAGCAGCAGAGCGCTTCGCTCAACACCGCCAAGCCCAAAAAGACGTTGAAATTGGCGTCTTCCTCGGGTATCAAGTTGGCCAATGCCTCCAAGCCTGCAGAGAAGAAGGAGCAACCCAAAGAGGCCGTAAAGGAGACCAAACCAGAGGCCAAGGAGACCAAGCCTCAAGAGGAGACCAATGTTGAGTCAAAGGCTGAACCAAAGGTCGAGGCTAAGACCGAGACCAAGCCAGAACCAAGTGCCCCCGAGCCAAAGTCTGCCCCAGAACCTAAGGCTGCTCCTGCACCTAAGGCGGCCCCTAAGGCCAAGGCTGCTGCTGGCAACAAATCGGGCACAAACACCAAGGAGTCCACTCCTGTGCCTACTGCTGATGCCGTAATCAAGGCCCAAGAGGACGAGGTCGACGAGGAGGTGGTCAAGGATATGTTCGGCGGCAAGGACCACGTGTCGATTATCTTCATGGGTCACGTGGATGCAGGAAAGTCCACCATGGGTGGAAACATCTTGTACTTGACCGGTTCCGTCGACAAGCGTACCGTCGATAAGTACGAGCGTGAGGCCAAGGATGCCGGTAGACAGGGTTGGTACTTATCTTGGGTTATGGACACCAACAAGGAGGAAAGAAGTGACGGTAAGACCATCGAGGTGGGTAAGGCCTACTTCGAGACCGACACCAGACGTTACACCATCTTGGATGCCCCAGGTCACAAGATGTACGTTTCCGAGATGATTGGTGGTGCTTCCCAGGCCGATGTAGGAATTTTGGTGATTTCCGCCAGAAAGGGTGAGTACGAGACCGGTTTCGAGAAGGGAGGTCAAACCAGAGAGCACGCCTTGTTGGCCAAGACCCAGGGTGTCAACAAGATCGTAGTTGTGGTCAACAAGATGGATGACCCTACCGTGGAGTGGTCCGAGGACCGTTACAAGGACTGTACTGCCAAGTTGGGCATGTTCTTGAAGGGTATTGGTTACGCCAAGGACGACATTATCTTCATGCCTGTTTCCGGATACACCGGAGCCGGTTTGAAGGACAGAATCTCCAAGGACGTGTGCTCGTGGTACGACGGTCCATCTTTGCTTGAGTTCTTGGACAACATGAAGACTGTCAACCGTCACATCAACGCTCCTTTCATGTTGCCTATCTCCGGAAAGATGAAGGATATGGGTCTTGTTGTCGAGGGTAAGGTGGAGTCCGGACACGTGAAGAAAAACGGAAACTTGTTGAAGATGCCTAACAGAACGCCGGTCGAGGTGGTGACCATTTACAACGAGACTGAGCAAGAGTGTGACACTGCTTTCTGTGGAGAGCAGATCAGATTGAAGCTTAAGGGTGTCGAGGAAGATGATGTGCAACAGGGTTACGTGTTGACGTCGCCCAAGAACCCCGTCAAGACCGTGACACGTTTCGAGGCCCAGATCGCCATTGTGGAGTTGAAGTCTATTTTGTCCAACGGTTTCTCGTGTGTCATGCACTTGCACACGGCCATCGAGGAGGTCAAGTTCATCGAGTTGAAGCACAAGTTGGAGAAGGGCACCAACAGAAAGTCCAAGAAGCCCCCTGCATTTGCCAAGAAGGGTATGAAGATTATTGCCATTTTGGAGGCCAGCGAGGCCGTGTGTGCCGAGACCTTCAGCGACTACCAGCAATTGGGTAGATTCACCTTGAGAGACCAAGGTTCTACCATTGCCATTGGTAAGATCACCAAGTTGTTGTAAGCACGTGTGTTGATGCTGCTGCTGATCTTTTCTTCTTTCTTTTTCTACTAATTTACATACCCTGTGTCACGCGAGCGTGAGTGTTTAAGCGGATACCACCAAGTGGTCGAAGATCCGAATGAGGTTCTCCACACCGTTGATGATGTTATCGTCGGGGCCCTCACCGTCTGTGTATTTCGCATGGGCAAAATCGATGAGATTCAAGCGCGAAAGAGGCGTGGCTTTGTTTGGTTGCTCGTCAGATTCACTGTCGTAGCCATCGTCGCTATCGTCGTCAGTGGTTTCTAGAGGGTCACACACCAATGGGTCTGCGTCGAAGTAGGCGTCGTCGTCGTCAATACCGGCCCATCTGGCCACGTCGCCTTCGTATATAAACAACAAAGAACCCGACTTTATACGCACTTCGGTGTCGAGAAGACAATTGTATAGAATCTGTAGTCTCTGGTGGAACCTCGTGAGGAGAGCCTTTCGGAACGGGATATGCTTGTTAAAGAAGAGATCAATTCCTCCATCTACAGAATCTTTAGTGAGCGAACGACCAAAGATTTTATCGAAACTGGTGTAAACGGCCTTTTCTCCGGCCTCTCCGGCCTTTTCTCCGGCCTCTCCGGCCTTTTCTCCGGCCGGTTGTGTATGCATGGTTTCAGACATGGTAGGAAACAAACCTGGGGTGTCGAGAGGACCAAGTGAATACACTTTCATGCCGCAAATACGAAACGCAAGTGAACCACTGGTGGTTTTCTTACTTACGGCCGCAAGACGGGCTGCTTTTTCGGCCGAAACCGTGTCGTCGGTCAATACAGAGCCAAGCTTGATATCTAGAATGCACGGGTGCAGAAACCCATAGTAAAGGTTCAGAAGAACGAGGTAGGAGCCCAGAGGTGTAAATTTATCACGTTTAGCATCATTTATATGTGTCCCAGACAAATTTTTATCGGCTCCAGAACTGTTATCAGTTCCAGAAACAGTTGTATCAGTATCCACACTATCTGTCCCAATATTAGAAGAATTCGCCAAAAAAGTAGTACTTTCCAAACCTTCAGGATCCAAGACCATGGCCCCCGCCACAGAATGCAATCCCTCGGCCATGGTGCCCATATACGTGGGCATCCAATGAGCAAGATGAGAGCCTAGAAGTTCCAGAGCTTCGGGGTCTGCAGACAAGCGACGGTTTGTTTCAGCGTAGAAGCCGATTTCTTGTGGCGACGTCTTTTTGGCAAAGACCGGGCCTGCAGTTAAGCAACCATCATGTCCTGCAGCCTGATGTGCCGACGGGACGAAATCCATTAGTTTTTGCGTGTTGGTTGTTTTTGGGTTATTGGTTGTTGGTTGTTGGTGCAGATGGAATTCGGTTGGGGCCGAGGTGGCCGTGTGAAGGTGCCGTGAAGGTCGCGGTCGCGGTCGCTAAATCGCCAGTATGGTGTGGAACTGGTAAAGGTGGATAATTATTCTTTTACGGAGTGATTTTTTTTTTGAATTATTAAAGGAAGTGTTTTTGAACATGTAGTTGAATTGTTCGGTAGTGTTGTTCTGGGTCTTAGTGTGGTGGGAATTATATGAGGGCAGTTGTATTTATTGGAGTAGCCCGAAAGAGAGTGCGCAGGCGCGGTCCCAATAGAACGTATATAATTCTGTGAATGCAAGGTTTATTCTGTATTGAATAAAAATTAAGGAAGAAGTCGACATTTTGGTTGCATACTGAGGATTTAGAATCTGGCTTGGGGCAATTTAATGCTTTTGGGTATATTCAATTGGTTTGGTTGTGCTGGTACTTGGTACGCCAACCATTGCCATTATATGGGGCAAAAAGTAGTTTCCATTGGACAAGCAATTTTAAAATTAAGCTCTGGATATTTGCTTTCCGGCTGTTTTTTTTTTCTTCTCTAGGTTAGTGAAGCACTTCTAATGGCTGCTATACAAAGTCCAATCACAGCTATGTTTTGGGAATACCCCGTGAATTAATCATATATAGGACGTTCATTACCCATTGCCCATTACCCCCTAAATCCCTCTTTATATCCACTTTTGTTGGGTGGCTTGACAAGAAAGTAGCAACACCGGCAATTATTCCTTTCACATCACGCAAAAAAGTGTCTTTTGCATAGATGACAACCGTGCAACCGTTTGATTGTGTTTCTAAACGGCATTAAAACTTTACCTACTATGACTTTTTACGGCAGTTTGGTTTGAATTCTGTAAAGCCGGCCCTAAAAAAGTTCTTATGAGCGAATATCTATATTGTGTAACTCGGCTGAGCTTTTAATATTTCACCTATACTCACACAGTAGCTAATTTTACACCAAGTACTCCTAGTCTTAGTGAATATGAAGTTGTCATTATGGAATCAGAAAATATGACACATATTTCGACTACATTGGGAAGTCCTCTTTCACAATTCTAACTAAGTATGCCAGATTCTGATATTGACCGAGAATTAAGTGAGATTCAAGGGTTATGCATACTTCTGGACAACGGTTTTGTGATCCAACCATTAAGTCTTAGATCTGGTTTAGGACGATTATTTGTTGAAGAGCCCCAGTCTTAGCTATATATTCTAAGTATTAAGTTTCCGGGGACATTGATCTAATTGTTTTCTCACAGAAAGACGCCTTTAGTATATATGAACTTAGATGAGCAAGACCCGAGATACAACCATAAATAGTCTTTTTTTCAAGATTTTTAGATATATTAATACCAAACCGTGTAATTAGACAACATTCTCCAACTATCATTCAGTAGCTTCGTTAAAATTTAGAATAATTCAAATTTTGCTTGTTGACGTGATGAATTATCTTATTCTTAGGTCCGCCATAATGATACTACGTAGATGTGTTATACCATATAATATAACATATCCATAGTCTAACCTTAATCTACATACTTAACTGCGGGGGTTCAGAAATTAAGTCGTAATTCAATCTCGTAAAGGGATATTCGAATAATACAACAGCAAGAATTCTCGGGTCCATGTATTCAACAGACTAATAATTATTAACTAAGTAGCGCTTGTGATTCACGAAATATCTGCATCACTATGAATTCCTAATAAGATTCAGTTTCCTAAACCTGTAAAGAAACTTCCACCTCTACCCCAAAAGATCGTTGATTGCAAATGCTGCAGCACCCACAAAGGCGAATTCCGGCTGGGCTACAGCAATAACCGTCGAAATAGTACCAACTCCCGTCAAGATCACTTTTAAAACATTTGATAGCACAGAGAAAAAACCCTCTCGGCGGGCCAACCTCAAGCTGTGCTTTCCTGGTGAAACGTTAACGGAGTATCCCGAGTTTTCAAGCAAAGAGTCAAAACCGATACCTGCGACATCACCAAAGTCGTGGAACGCATCGAGAACACCTTCTATAACATCCTTGACGGCTTCAACAACCTTCTCCTGGATTTCATCTCCTGGGTTTTCATTTGACCTTGGTAAAATGATATCAGGCAAAGGAGTGGCATCGTATTGGAGCTGGTCCATGGCCAAATCCACATAATCATGATGGGCGACTTCACGAATATCAGAAGGACGATTAGTTTCGCCTAGGGCCAAGCCATTGACGGCCATAATACCAAAGGAGAGAGATATTATTTGAGTGAATTTCATGATTTGCGTGGTTTAACTAGAGAAAAGGCAGTTTCTGTGGGTTTAATTGCAGAACAATATCATTTCGGGGATATCACTCGGATTTTATGTAGTTGCGAAAAAAGAACTGACCTAAGGTTACAACAATCTTTTCTGGCAAAATCCCAGACCCACTGTCGTGACGTTTTTTTCTAAAAGCCTCGTTAGTGTGGAAATATTTCAAATATGGCTATTTTTTCTGATGTGGAAGAAGAATGCGCAGTTGCCGAAGTCCGGACTCATGTTTGTCAATGGAAACGTAAATTACCCACCCTCAAATCCCAAAGGAGGTTGCAAAAAAATAGAGAAAACGTAAAATGGATGACCAATATCCTGAATCAGATATCCCTTCAGTACCAAAGATTCTGAATACAAACTAGGTATACTTGCTTTGCCATAATTGGGACGCTTAAACCAAGACAATGGTTGAGGGGAGGAGTGAATAATGGCACACTCGGCATCTGAAATTGGAATACGAAGGCTATTCGCTCTCTTGGATTTTGAAGTGTCTATATTTATCGTTCAATAAATCTACAGAAGGAAATAATTATGTGTTTGACAGAGGTTATACAAATGACAATCAGCAGACATGCCATATAACGGACCGAAAGCAGGAGTTAGCTTATTTGGAAACTGTCTTTGTTCTTTCTACATTTATGGTCCAAAAGAGAATCAATTTAGAAAATATGAGTCAAAAGTCCTACGAAATAAATACAACTTATTAGGCTTCACCGCTAATTGGATTCGTCACACGTACCCAATTTTGCAGAGTTCTTCGCATAACCGTTGGCAATAAATCATGAGGAAGAAACACAGGAAATCTAAGCGATGGGTCATATTCTGGGGGAAAATTCAGAAAATCTCGTCCATGCCTGCTAGATTCTTGCTGTGAAAATCCACATCCAAGATAGATTGGGAAAAACACTAAACGAACCTAACAGTAGAAATTGATCTGTATTCGCACTCACCGCACGCACCGAGAACCGCTTGCGGCATATATTTCAATTTAAACAATAACCGAAAGAAAGAAAAAGCTCGATTAATTAAAAATGCGAGCAATTTTGTATGATATAAATCTAAGCTGGGACGACTAAACTGGTTTAAAATGCTTCTTACGAACCAAATCTAGATGAGTGAAAAGAAGAGCATGGGCAAATTAATTGTAGACCCGTAGGCCCCTAGGAAGACCCCTAAGACCCCTCGGAAGACATCAAAAGATTTACTTCAAAAAAAAAAAAAAATTAGGGAGTTATGTTACTGATTATTTGGTGGATTAGTTCACATGTTTTTCATTTTTCCTGCAACAAGTCCGATATGGGGTTGTCGATATGGGGGTTTCAGATCCTAGATTTCACCATAGGGGTATTATTCATGATGGGTTTCATAGCGTGAGAAGGGAAAAGTCTCACAATACGACATTCCGCGATTCAATGTGCTCCAGATTTCCCGTCTCTAGTCAAAGTCCAAAAATAACATGGTTCCTAAAATAAAGACACCTGGGTCTGTCACGTCGTGGCGTACCATACAGTAGTCCAGATGCATCTAATTAGGGGCCAGTGCGAAAGCAAGGCCACGTAGGACTAATCCAAACGACCCCAAATGACTGGCGGCGCTAAAACTGGGATGAAACCAGTTTGAAACCAGCGTGGAATACCAAAAATTCTTCAATTACCCCTCACCAAAACCAAAATACAACTACACCTTTTCTTTGCTAATACCGATACACGATGTATTCATCACCCACTAACATAACCCCACTATGAAGCACAGCCGTGGTCATCGGCTCACTTAGACAGCGGATTATGGAATTCTCTGTGCAAACCGGAACGACCCTAAACGAGGCCTACGCTAAAAATAAAGAATACAGCCGCCAAAGGGGGCCCAAACAAAGACACACCAGGAGAACACCAGGAAAAACAAAAAAAACACAAAGACAGGTACCCGTCTCAGCCGCAAAATTTCCAAATTTGTCTTGGCGGGTTTTCTAATTACGTGTTTTTCAGTGAGATCGACATTTTTTTACGGCCCCAGGTGGCTCTTAATTTTTCCTTCCCCGTTGCGTCCCGCGTTTGCCCCAATCATCTCACGCCAGAAAACCAAGATATCCAAAAGAAAACAATGTTTGAATCGCGCAAACTCGGTTACGTGCAGGCCCAGAAAAAAAATGCCACCGGTACCTTGAGCCTCAACACCATCATAAACCCATTAGTCTGTCTTATTCCCCTATTTTTGGACCGAGTATATAACCACACGAAACCCCCGTGGAAAATAAGCAAACACAACGCCTCTCTCAAACACAGGCCTGTCATTGTTTTTATTATACCGTCCAGAGATCATATCGAGGAAAAAACAAAAATCACAAAAAAATAAACAACACAAGAAATGAGTAACCCATACTATAACAACGGCGGTGCTGGCAACAGTGCCCCTTCCAACACAAACTCGTACGAAATGAGCGCGTTCAAGTACGAGGAAGAGGATGATTTCGTCGGGTTCATGAACGAAATCCAAGACATTAACCTCCAGTTGGATAACTACGCCAACTTAGTGGAGTTGATTGCAAACAAGCAGAAAAGCCATTTGCAGGATCTTGACTTGGACTTGAACGATGCTGGCGACGGCGAGTATGCCGCCAAGCAGATCGATGCTCTTGTTTTGGAGGCCTCCAGTTTGCAGGCAGAGTTGAAGCTGAGAATCAAGAACGTCCAGACCCAAGCCGCACAACTGCACAACCCACAGAAGGCAGCCCAGGCCGAGACCACCAGAAACAAGTTTTTGGACTTGATCCAGCGCTACAGATTGGCCGAGAGCAACAACAGAGAACAGACCAAGGTGCAGGCCGAGCGTCAGTACCGTATTGTGAAGCCAGATGCCACCCCTGAGGAGATCCAAGCCGTTGTCGAGGATGGCGGAAGCAACCAACAGATTTTCCAACAAGCGTTGATGCAGCTGAACCGTCGTGGTGAGGCCCGTACCGTCTTGAACGAGGTGCAAGTGCGTCACCGCGAGTTGTTGAAGTTGGAGAAAACCATGGCCGAGTTGACTCAATTGTTCCATGACATGGAGGAGTTGGTTGTCGAGCAGGACCAACCGATCCAACAAATCGAGGAGCAAATCAACACTGCGCAGCACGACATCGAGCAGGGTGTGGGCCACACGAACAAAGCTGTGGTTCTGGCCAAGAAGGCCCGTAAGAAGAAGTTGTGGTGTTTCGGTATCCTGGTGCTTATTCTCATCATTATTGCACTTATCTTGGGTCTCTACTTCGGTTTGAAAAAGTAAGCCAGCTCCAGAAAACACCTCGGAACTACAGCCCTATCTTGAGTTTTCTCGCCCGGTTAGCGGTTATAGAGCAATGGTGACTTTGGGAGCATAGAATGCAACTGCATGTGGCCACGGGGAACATTCCTGGTTGTGCCACTTCCGAGAAAGAGAAAATAACTTCTGAGATAGACGATACCTAGGGCTTTTTGTGGGTCCAAATCAGACACCAGCAAAGAGATCCCCCACAACCAAATAAATTAGAAACTCGTGTTGGAATAATTAAACCCCTCCTCGAAGGCTCGGGGTTGTTCTGAGTCCAGTCCTAGAGCACGAGTTAAAGCAAGAAGCTATAATTAATAAAAATTGAACGAAAAAGAAATAAAGACAAGCCACAGTAGAAGAGGTCCATCTTGTAAAGTCCATAAAGGGAATGAACACATGTATTGATCAAAGCTCGTGCCTAGGTTTCCGTCGTTCGAGCACATTTTTCTTTCCAGAATAGTGATAATAGATATGTTACTAATTTGCGGATTATGTATAATTATCGAGTGCAACATATCATGCCTTATTCTGGATTCAGCACAGAATACTGATTGGTAACACCTAAACTGAAAATATAGTTCTTGGCATAACCCCACTGATTTCGTACTGGCTCTTAATCAGGAAGGCAAGTCATGGCCAGACAATGTTCAAAAGGAGGAACTTTGAGAGGCAAATTCACTGCAACAGTGACCAAAGCGGGGAGCTCTCCATCGTCTATATCCCAAAAAGGAGACCGATAAACTCCACAAAAGATGAGATTAAGCTCTTTTTAAGGTCATAAAGATGTATAAATCTAAAAATATTAGGAAATCACAGTGTTCGTTAATGAAACACTAAGTGTTGCGTTGTCTCGATAGTTCGTGGATATAACGATATATATTTGAGCGAAGGGTATATGAGGGGTTCATTGGAAATTGTGTTCGACATTGGCCTCTCATCAAGAGAAGTCTTGGGATATTTTCCAGTAGATTAGAATAAGTAATAAATGTCTTCCATTATAGAGGTTGCTGAGAAAAATGGGCTGATCTGGAAATACTACATGGTCGTTCACAGTGAATTTTTAGGATTGGTTTCAATACAGTTATAAACATACCCCATTCAGATCCACTAATGGGAGGGATATTATTTATATACAAGAGCTAAAGCAATCAAACAATTTTTAAAGCCGTCTATTATATTTTAAGCAATACCTTTTTCCAATGACTCCCAGTGCCATCTGTACCATGGGGCTGGCATTCCGCACCCCAGCAAGGCCTAGGGGATATACGCTAAATTAATACAAGTATCTTTCGTAATTTCTAATATATCTACTAATCGTTTTAGCATGATACTCTTAAATTTTTCTACACGTTATAACAATTTACAAATATGGGAAGCCAAGACAGCTGCCACCTGCGTCTGAACCAACATCGTCAGAAGTGATTAACTGGGTTCTGCTCTTGTGAAACCCAAGAAGACTTTCCGGAAACGGCGTATAATGAGTGAAAGTAATCATCAAATTTTCCAGACCTACACTTGTGGCTTTTTTGGAGTATGACTCGAACCCTGCCAGAATCTTATAGGTGACATAATTTATGCCACGCACTGTGGAAACTAACAGAAATCTACATCCTAAGCGTAAAATCACGACATTGGCAGTACGGATGTAAAGAGCACTGAAAAGAGTCGGAAAAAGTCAGGTCACAATACCTCGAGACAAAAACGAATAAAAACACCACTTCTCACGCACTTTGCACTAATTTGTGAGCTCCCTACATCGCAAAATGGGCTAAAGTCCCCAGAATAGTTATATTTCGCTGATGGTCCCAAAACTAGAGAATGCTTCATAAGTATAAAAGAAAAGATGACATTAATTGGAGCTAATAACTCCTATTTTCTGATGTCAAAGCGTCTGTCAACACATTTAGTCACCAAAAATAAGGCTGATTAACGGGATACGAGTAAATCAATAACGTAATTGCACAAAATGGATTGAAATTGTTGCATCATAAACTGGTAACAGTCTCACAGTCGTGATGTATGATTACAACTACCGCATCTTATGTAGACTTGATCAATTTAACGACAGTGAAAATCCTCACTTCATTCTTAGCGTCATTTAATAGATGTTTGTGCATCTGGACCTACCGAATGAGATCCCACCATCTTGAGCTTGGGGCTATTTAACAAAATACGGACCATCATAAATTCTTTTACAGGTGTAAAATAACACCAGCCACTCTTATAAAGGGTAATATGTAACCAAACTCCCCCTGAAACGAAACAAAAGTACGATACTTGTTTAGTGGATTCCAAAAGAGAGAGCCCCGGGTACAAAACATACATAACTTATATATTCGCCATACTACAGTTTTCCCTCCCTTACCCCACTAGTCCCTGTAATTCTACAAAAAATTCAGACGCCCCCAAACATCCCTTCTATTCCTCCTTTTATTCATTGAATCATTAATGATACTTCCCCGCGAAAAAGCCGAGCACCCGTCATGTCCCCGGACCCTGTATCGATGCAATAATGACCCGTAAATTTCCCGCAATTTCCCAAATGTCTTCGGGTTATCGCTCCCGGATAATTTCAGTGGGTGTAGGATAATGGGAACCATTTTGATGATAAGCAGGTTTCGGTTGGGTTTTTCTTGGTTCTGAGGATATAGACCGCATATTCGCGTACAGTGTTGCCAAGAAACCTCAGCCGTGCGGAATTAATATGCCTTAAGCTGACCTGAATCTGCGAATAATAATTCATGACCTATTCCATATGTAGGTATTTCCGTCTGTACTAGATTATCTGAAAAGTACCATGGAATAATGTGTTCTTTATAAATAAGAAACATCTGCTGCTTGTGATCTCTCTTTTTGATGTCCTCTTAACATACATATCCGTTACTTCCCTTCAGTGGCTGCAAATCATGCTGCTTTCTTCTTTTCAACCACAAACACAAAAAACCTGCAATGACAGACCACGAGAAATATGTGGGTTCTTCAAGAACGGGTCCTCTTTTGACAGCGCTGAGAGTTCCGTGGTGCAAACGATTAAAAACCTGGGGGAATTATATGTTTATTCAACAGATTGGGCACCAAGATGAATGTCGAAACTAAAGGTTTATAGTTTGTAACCGGCGAAGAAAAACTCGGTAATTCTCAGTATGTGGTTGTCTGCAAACGTGGTTCTTTCGACGTTTTCGGTTGGACTCTTGGTGTTGCTGTGTTTAAGTTATCTTTTCTCAGTGTAGTATGATGATTGGGCGCTTCAGTATTCTGCCAGCGTTGCTGGTAGCATCTTTTTAACTTTGTGTCAAGCTCGGCTCCGTCAAATGATCTTGTCTAGGTTTCGTGAAGGCGATTATGTCCAAAAAATATTTGCCTTCATCAAAATCATTGCACATCTTGGATGGGGTGCTGTGAACATCATGGTTGCTGCTTAGTGGTTATATATCATCAATAACGGTGTTTATCCTCTAAGGACGAGGTTCTTGATTTGTGTTCTCTGTACGGTCTTTGGTCTTTCTTCGGCTACAAATCATTCATATCTACGAGAAGTGGCTGGATTCCAAACCTCGTGGCATTCCTAGCAATTATTGCATGTATGAAGAAGTCAAAGAACTTCACCTGGGGAACGAACGTTGGTGATTCAACTAAACCGGGTAATGATCTGTAGTTTGGAGGTGCGGCTTATGGCTTCACCCCTGGATGGCCTACTTATGCCTCTGGCTAAGTACCACCCCAGAAACCCCAATACATACAAGATCTTAGTCGTTATTTTGATCAGGTTGCTAGTCACGTTGATCTTCACATTAATGCTCGGAGCTGTGTATGCTACAGGCACACTGACCAATGCCAGATGGCGCAAGTTGTACCAGAAAGAATATATTGGTGACTTAGTATGGATCCTAGTGGATGAGTCTTTAAATGGGTTTGGCGACATATTTTGTGTTTTGCTTGCCCTCTCCTCAATCTCGAACAACGTGCCTAAAATGTACTTGGTGAGTTTCTCTGCGCAGTCGGCGTGGTCTCCATTGATGAAAATCCCAACTATTAATGGTCTTGTGCTGGCCATCTGCATCCCTGAATTATATCACTTTATACTGTGGTGGAGGACGTCATGAGCTTGATTGGATAATACTTGGCTATCTATGAGTGCATGTCATTTTCTGTCAATAATAAAACAACTTACCCGTTGGGGTTTGCCGGGGTTTGTGATTTCTGCTGTAGAATTTTAGTTGTGGTGATTAATATGAATCATATATAGTACTAGGGTGTTATTGTTAAGCAAATCGTTATCTCTGTAGGCGAGATTGGTTTTGGTGTGGCGGGTGTTTTCTCGGCCATAGGTTTCGATGTGGCCGGGTATTTTGCAGTTAAATACATTGGCCGTTAGAGGGATTAGTGAGGTATTAATGGACAACTGGTCAAGTGAAGGTGAGTTCTTAGAATAAGTTGATAAACAATAGAGAAATTGAAACGTAACATTGACCTCTTTCTGATGCGTAACTTCAAATAAACTGACGTGGCCTTAATGCTATTTGGGATTTCGCAAAGGGACGACGTACCATAGCCTCACATATGGCCACAAAAACTTGTAAATTCGGGTAAGCAGTAATGGAACCAAAGGCGTACGTACACGGCGGCTACTTTATAAAGAAATACTTCCATCTTCATTCGATATGGCGTGTTTTGGGTGTACAGTCAAACAGTCAAACCCTTATTACATGCCCCCTCAATAGCATACAGGGCAAATGTCAGATTTCAAGCAAATTGAGTGAACACAGCAATGGATTCTCTCACTTACTAAAAGAAAGTGAGATAATATTTGCGAATGAAACCACTGTTAAAGCTAAGTCCATTCTTTACTTCAACAACCACAAGCACTGCCACATGCAGCAATGGGAACGAAAAGCCAAGGAGCACGCCATATAAGCAACACTCAGATACAGATATCTTAGCTTAAGGGATTGTAATAATCACGGGGTACATAAGCTTTTCCCGCAAATTACTGAGTTGAAAAGTCACCACCAAATAAACACAACCACCGTAAAAGGTTTAGGCCCAACCTTGAACTAATCATCTAATAGACCATGGAGGATCAAATACCCAAAAACCCAAAACAAAGTCCTAAAAACTAGAAGTAAAACAGCGACTTAGACACACCAGGAAATTCTTCATACCTTTTCAGTGTTTCTATTATTCAGCAAGAAACCTTGCTCCAATGAAACAATACAAAAACAGTCGTTGCGTGCACTGATACATGATATGTAATGCGACTTCACTCCAACCTCATTGGCTGTAGGTGAACAAACAATTAAGAATTCTTGTAAACTCTAAGGAATGTGAAATTTCCTAGCCAATTCCAAGGGATGCGTGGCGAAGCCAAGAAGAAAATCTCCCATTGCTACTTTTTCCTTTCTCTTTTGCTTCCGATCTTTCTTTTTAGCTGTATTGTAATATTCATTTTTTTCCCCATTCGCTGACTCAGACCAAACTCATCTGCACTACAGTACCCGATACAGAAAACTTTTTCAAAACAATGGCCACACAATAGCCTAAAAGAGATGACTCGGGCATATCCAGAAACTCTAATTGGGATGAAATTTATAATGATCTCTGGGTGTCATGTGAAACAACATAACCAAAAGTGCAACAAGACAGGAAAACTTGAAAACAATAAAACAACAAAAAAATAACACTCCCCTGGTTTCTCCACTTGTATGCATCAATTTCATAGGCCGTTAAAGTTGTTTGAAAAAATAAAGGAGCCGGGCGTTTGGATAGATTGGGAGCCGCCACACAGGAAGGCGGCTCGTGACCGATCGCAGTCCGAAATGGTGAAAGGCGTTTGGAAAACCCGACCATCCTCAAGTCAGTCCAAGCAGGAGAAAAATGACATTCCGAAAACGGCACCTAAAACGACACCCATTTGGAAATAAATGGTAATAAATTTCACCGGATCACACCGGATGACACCCCAAAAGTCTTTTCTTGCCTCACAATACGGATATCGCCGAAACCCCCAAGAACCCCAAATAGGGGCGGAGCCTCAAGATTCCACAATCTTATCTCACAAATTCCACATGTTGAAACGCACAGCCAACCCAGATCTTGGTTTCCAGATTTAACTAAAGCCTGAGGCTAATTTCAGAGAGGGTGTGATAACGGCAGGTGCCGCGGAAAAGCCGTGTATATTTTACGGCAGCGTATCTTATCCCATAATGCCGCATGAATCGGGTTGCCGCGCGCACGGAAAAACACGTGTGTGCAGTGCAGCCGGGGTTGCCTGCCGGAAGCGCGCGCGGAAAAATTGCTTTTTTCTGACTCTTGCTCATCAATTTCAACGCACCTGCATTCATACAGTGCAGCGATGGCAATAGCCAAAAAAGGTTACCCGTACCCTGCAATCCCCACTGGTGCTGGGTGCCTTATCTCTGGTGAGAGCGGCCAGGGCAAATTATACATATATATTGAAAAAAAAACGGTGACCGCGTCTAAACTTCTCTTTTTCTTCTTCTGTGCTCACTACTCCTTTTCCTTCTCTGCAAGCGTGTGTCTTTCCGTGGCTGTGAATCTCCTCCAGGTTTCCTCTGTTCCACTTGTAATATTGTAATGTCCGACCAAGAAAAGGCCATTGGCCATCAATCTGCTGCCGCTGTCAAGGACGGCTCGTCTTTAGACGCCTACGAGAAATCTCTACTGGAGTCCGGCGTGGGTGAAACTTCCGTGGGTGGATTGGGTTTCTTCAACAAATGGGCTGCCAAGTTGAATGCCGAGACCAAGGGTCTTGAGCTTGTGACTGATGAAGAGAAGCACGATGACTCCATCATCAATGCCGCCAGTATGTGGTGGTCCGCCAACATGGTCATTGCCA
This sequence comes from Metschnikowia gruessii, assembly GCA_030563445.1. Taxonomy (NCBI): domain Eukaryota; kingdom Fungi; phylum Ascomycota; class Pichiomycetes; order Serinales; family Metschnikowiaceae; genus Metschnikowia; species Metschnikowia gruessii. The sequence goes on from JAJMIV010000070.1 coordinate 27,552, forward strand.
CCTACGGTTTGGGTGCGCTTGGTGTGACTGTTTTTGGCTTGTCCTTCTTCCAATGTATCATGTGTATTGTGTTTTTCAACATCTTGGGTGCGTTGCCCGTGGCGTTTTTTTCCATTTTCGGTGTCAAACTCGGTCTCCGTCAAATGATCTTGTCGAGATTCCTCGTGGGTGACTATGGCCAGAGAATCTTTGGTTTCATCAACATGGTGGCTTGTGTCGGATGGGGTGCTGTCAACATCATGGCCTCCGCGCAATTGTTACACATTGTCAACAACGGAGCCTGTCCTCCATGGGCCGGATGTTTGATTTTGGTTTTGTGTACCATTCTCGTGACTTTCTTCGGTTACAAAATCATTCACACCTACGAGAAGTACTCGTGGATTCCTAACCTTGTGGCCTTCCTTGCCATCATCGCCAGAATGACCAAGTCCAAGACTTTCACTTGGAGTGAGACCGTGGGCGGTGAAACCACTGCCGGTAACGTGTTGTCTTTCGGTGGTGCCATCTACGGTTTTGCCACTGGTTGGACCACTTATGCTTCCGACTATACTGTGTACCAACCAAGAACCGCCAGCTCGTACAGAATCTTCTTTGGTATTTTCTTTGGTTTGCTTCTCCCATTGATCTTCACCATGACCCTTGGTGCTGCATGTGCTACCGGTACCATTACCAATGATAGATGGGCTGAATTGTACAAAAGCAACTCCGTCGGTGGTTTGGTGTATGCCATTCTCGTGGAGGACTCGTTGCACGGGTTCGGAGAGTTCTTGTGTGTGTTGCTTGCGCTTTCTACTGTGGCCAACAACATTCCTAACATGTACTCTGTCAGTTTCTCCGCCCAGTCCGTGTGGTCGCCTTTGATGAAGATCCCCAGAATCATCTGGACGCTTGCCGCCAACTTCGCTGTGTTGGCCATCTGTATTCCAGGTTACTACCACTTCGAGAGTGTCATGGACAACTTCATGAACTTGATTGGTTACTACTTGGCCATCTACGAGTCGATGTCTTTATCTGAGCACTTCATCTGGAAGAAAGCCAACTGGAATGCCTACGACTACGAGAACTTCCACGACAAGAAGAGTTACCCAGTGGGATACGCCGGAGTGTTTGGCTTCTGTTGTGGTGCTGCTGGTGTGGTTGTTGGTATGAACCAGACGTGGTACCAAAGTGTGCTTGGTAAGAAAATCGGACAGTCTGGTGGTGAGATTGGTTTTGAGTTGGCTGCTGCTTTCTCTACCATTGGTTTCAACGTGGCGAGATACTTTGAGATCAAGTATGTTGGCCGTTAATGGGCGGAGTTTCTCTTGTAATAGATATAATTTAATGGAACAGTAATGAAGAAGCCGGTGTGTAGGAAAGATATCTCCATTGATAAGATATATCCATTGATGAGACATCTCCATTGATAAGATATCCCCATTGATAAGATACCTTATACATAAAATAAGACATCCCTAAGATAACCCCTCTATCTCCCGATATGGTCGCACTGTTCACGGGCGAGTAACATTGTATCCCCGCTTTTGTGAGGTTTTATCGACCAAGTATCCGAAACAAAGTCTTTCCTCATGATAGCTCCGCCAAAGATCACCTCTTCGCTACCCATAGTTGTATCAATGATAGCTAGCTATACCACGTATAGTACTAATGTGTAAATTCTAAGATAAGATATCCTCACAATAAAACGCCCTACCATTCGTAATCTACTATCTCTGAGTTGATACAATCTGAAGAAGTTACGAAAGCTCTACATACAAGGCCATACAAACACCGCTCGTAAATCACTATGGCATGAACGCCGTGCCCTGAACCGCGATCTAGCACTTACTGTAGGAAGATGCCAAGAAAATCCGCCTGAAAAGTGCCTATCGGGGATACCGTTTGAAACACCTCTACACCAAGAATGTTTCGACCGATAACAGCTTTATCTTTATCGTTGTCTGAATCTTTATCTTTTTAGCTGTGTCTTTATCTTTTTATGTGTTTCTTTATCTCCCGCTCGGTAATCCCCATTTCCCCTATTCTTATGATAAGGGAGGCACTTGCAATGATAAGTAATCAATTGTTCGACTTTTACCTCTAGGATGCGACTCGGTGTGGCCTGTATAGCCAAGGTGAGACATCAACCAATCACCACCAGGGAAATAGTGAAAATACAACGAATTAGAGTCACACCGATGTCGATTTTCTGAAAATAATCGTACATATTCATTCAAAAGGGCTGAAATAGCACAATAAAGTAAATTAAAACCAACCCTAAAATATTAACCCACATTTCTACTAATTTCCCGCAAATTCCTGCCAATGTCCCGGCCTTTTGGATGTCCCGATTTGGCCAGTCCGGCCCGAGACTCATCATACCCCGACGTGCATAGCCTTACCGGACACGTACACCTTACACGTACACCATGCATGATATTCCTCCGAACCCATTCCCCCGGACTAATTCTGAAAACTGCAAAATGTCGGTGGCTCATGCGATCTCAACCTGCTACATTGCAGTCTCGCTAATTCTCTTGGGTCTTATTCAATTCAATGCTCTGAATAATCTTATTTACTATGGCAAAGTGGGGCAAGGCCGGTCGCCAAAAACCACCTCTTTTTTGTCTCGTGTCATCAACGCGGTAGCAAAAATTACCGTTCCCAAGTCCTGGTTTGCGCACTTCTACGTGTTGTACCTGGCACTCATTTGGAGCCAATTGGTTATTATTCCTGACTTTATTTTGGCCAATGGCAAGTACCTGCTTGTTTGGGCATTCCTTGCGTGTCAGTCCACTCGGAGACTTTACGAAAGCTATTTCGTGACGAAGTGGAGCTCCACCTCCAGAATGCACGTGTTCCATTACTTGATGGGGTTAATTTTCTATGTGGGTGTTGCAACAACATGCTTCTATGGCCTCCAAAACCAGGATTTGGGTGGTGTCACGGCTACTGATACGGCTGCTGGTACTGCGTACGATAAAATATCTGGAATTTTCAGAGGTTTCACTCTTTTGGACGGTCTTTTAGTCGTTTTCTTCGTCACATTTCAGTTCGACCAGGGAAGAAACCATCGGCACTTGGCCAGTTTGGTCAAATATTCGGCGCCGAGCCGTGGTATTTTCTCCTTGGTATCGAATGCGCATTATCTTGACGAAATCATGGTTTACTTCACTGTGGTGGTGCTGCTTTTCTCGCGTGGCCAAGTCATTCCAGAGGACTGGACCTTTTTCAGTATCTGGTTGTTTGTAGTGACGAACCTCTCCATCAGTGCTTCAGAAACTCATAAGTGGTACCAGACGAAGTTTGATGACTTCTCGGTGAAGTATGCAATCATCCCCGGCTTCATCTGATGAGAATTAGAGTTTTTTTTTTTTTTTGGTTATACTGATATGGATGATTTATTGGTTCTCTATTGGGCATTCGTTTGGTTATTACGCATGGTATATGGTAGGCGTTGTTAGGACTAGTTTACATTTGCGATTGAACAATTGGAAAGTTTTGTTTATTGATTACGGTGATGTGTAGTTTCAGTTGAATGTTCTCAGGTAAAATATGGAAGGTGTAGTTGGTGAACAAGATAGTCCTTCATTTCGACTTTAATTCGTTTTGTGATGTTCTTGGTTATTCTGTCTATTGTATGGTTCTGTTTATTACTTCAATAAACGATCCACATATACACAGGCAATACACTACTAAGTCTTCAGTCGTTGACTTGTTCATGAAAACTACCCGGAAATTCATGATCTTTTGTTATATTCCTGCTATATCAGTTTCCTTAGCTTCATTTAAGGTCGAGGGATTATTCTAGAGAATATCTGCTGAGACTTTATGATGTCTTAGGATGTCGCCTAATCCAGAATTCTAGAGGGCCCCATGTCTCTGCTCAGATCCTAACTTTCAGTCAAGTTTTCCCATTCACAATTTTTTGGATCACCAGAAAAAACCACATCCCAACTTACCATATGCCTCTTACAGTGCCACACCATCTTCCGAACTGCCAAAAAGATTCTCTACGATATTTTGATTCGCCAAGTGTGAGTCATTTCTGGCCTTCTGGAAAATTTGCATCTTTCCGGGCCCCGATTCTTTTTCAACCATCCAGTTTGTCACATTCGCCATATAATCAACCAATGCCACGTTTCGGGGCTACGTGAAACAGATAATGGCTATTCTTTCCCTTCTTCTTGATATCCTTTTTCGGAAAAAAATTCCGGCCCAAAACGGGGCTCAGCCATTGGAGTCATAAAACTTTTGTTTTAGTACCCAGCATAAGCGTGACAAATATTATTTGATGAAAGTAAATGTTCTGAATTAAAGTATTTATGCATTTGTTTAGCCCCCTCTTGTTTTATCATTCCCTTGGAAACTTCTGAATAGCGCAGAAGCTTGCCAATACGATAGTTGTCTACTAGTTAAATACCATTTCGGAGTTGTAGTTTACCCCCTCCATAATTTTGATACGTTTACCCCGCAGACTAGCACTATCCAAATTCCAATTGTTGTTCGTCAGAAAATTTCACTTGTTTTGTTCCATTGTACACTATTAGTGAGAATGGGGACTTCTCAAGAGGATTTCACTCTCTTCACCTTACATCGAAGTACATATAGATCTCTTGCATTCCCTAAATTATGTCTAATATCCCCAGGAATGTCTTCCACTATGAAAACCTTCATCTTGTCCATACTTCTCGCTTCAGTATTGGCCTTAGCATTGGGTCACAAAGAGGTGGACCCTTCAGTCCCAGCCCCGCATGATGGAAAGCCAAATATCAAAGACTACGAGCTCCCATATAGGGGGTTCCGGGTGTATAAAGCACCCAAAAAGACGGTTGAAATATCTGAAAGAGATTTAATTGGCTCTCAGGAAACCCATCCTGAAGCCGCCCAGCTGCAAATGGCAGTTAAGGTAAATCCAAAGGAGAAGCATCGGACCCTTGCTGAAGCTCTTACTAACGCACGGCCACTTATCCCATTCAACAAAAGGTCTTCCGAGAAAAGATACATAAACGATGTGGTACTTCCTTCTGCTTCTCTCAAAGTTTTGGAATCCGAAGATCTGACTGTGGTAACCATCCCCGACTCAGAAATAAAGCCCGTTCCTGACCTCAAAGTACATCATGATCCTTCTTCAAATGGTTCTTCTTCTTCTGGCTTGAACGCCACTTTAATAATTGATTCCCCCAATGAAGACGTACAAAGGTTGTTAAATGAGTGGGAGAAGGAGTTGGCACAGGTTATAAGTGCCATGACCCCCCATTCTTGCACAAAGTTGAAGAATCTCAATCAATATGCTTCATTTAAAGAGAATGTGGGTGAAATTGTCACGAGGCTCAAATCGTCAGACACTGATACCAGTACTGAAGAAAGAATAAACACGTTCTTAGAAAAGATTACTCCAGACATGAATGCATTGGATGTATGTGCGATTTGGTGGTGTGCACTCGAAAAGAACCACACAAAACCTTGTCTACAATTCTCTTTCCTGGCCTATGTGGCCGAAATTAATGACCTCACTCGTGTGACTGAAGAGCTCCTCGTGGATATTTTATTCTCATCGACTTACGAGGAAACGACAAGACACCACATTGAAACTGAGTACCTGCGCTTGAAAACATTGGAGCATATTGATACTACAAGATGGACACATGAGTCTCAGTTGCAGGAGGTGCATCAAAAAATACAGGATGTTTCACAGATGCTAAAAAACTGTCAGATTCTTTTGACAAACCATGAGATGTGGAATAGAGGTGATGATGACGACGACAATGAAGAAAAATAAGTGTATACCTCTTTGGGTATTCAAACAGACGGGGGTAGCCCAACATCTGCAAAAGTCAGCTTTTAGTGAGTTCTTAGTGAGTTTTTATCATAATACTGGTTGATGAAGATTTAATAAAATTTGTTTCAAATAAACCTTCTATTTCTGTTCCAAGTTTCTTTAGATAGACAGTCGGGGTCAACTTGGAATCTGAATGACTTGAGGGGCTGCCTACATTAAACATCAAGATTGAAGTGTCATTGTCTTTTTGGACGAGCACATCCATTCGAGCTAAGTCCAGTTTTTATCCGAGCGGTTGACCTCTCATTATATACAATTCTGAGTCAGAGAAATTTATATCTAGGCAAGATCATGTTTGTGATCTTTTGTCCATATTCCTTCCACTAATAAGAAATTGAATTTTTACACTTACATAGGGTGACAGAACACTCATACTTGGATGATTATTTTCTGTTATCCAGTTGCATCAATTTCTATCCAGTGTTCATAAAATACAGCTATTTAGAGGAATATCATTAATTCGTGCATGACAACTGTTCTTTGGGGTCCTATACATCAAATTTTAAAAGGTTTTCTAGAGATAACAAGAATGATCACTTTCTCTGTGAATGTATAATGTTGCCGGTTGCAAATTGAGAGTTCTACTTTTCGCAGCTGCATCTAGTGTCTTTGTCCCCTGCTACTTGTGAATGTCAACACCGCTGATACTACTTCACATGTACAGCGAGAATTGGGTCTGGGAAAAATCAACCCTTGTAGCAGAAATGCGTCTTCGGTAGCTTCCTCTTGCTAAATCTCGTTACTGTGCACTCATACATACCATGCGTATATGGTTTACCTACTTCCACCCATTTTTTAAATCTATGGTATCAGGTTACACAGCCTTACTTTCATTTTCCCACTTTCGCTTTTACGCTTCACCAAAATAAGTGGCAAATCGTTACTTCAGTCATTGTATCAATCTATTACTGTTTTGGGTAGAGCTGTCGCTGTTTATAGGTACCAGTGGCACGTATGAGATCTCCCACGGAACCCTAAAGGGACCCCAGTTTTAATGAAGAAAATAGCACCTCGTTTTTTTTTTTCATTACCCTCGCGCAATACTAAATTATTATTCTTAATGGAAATGGGCCAACTGTAAATTGCGGGTCTCCTGTGGGTGCGAAAAAGAATTAATCATCAACAGGAATAATCTCCGAGTAATCACGCAATCCAAAGGAACCACCGAAACACATTTTGGTTATGAGAGTTGGAATCAAGAAAAACTCGTTTCTTATTTTTTCTTAATCTGGCTGAATAATTATGATGAGCTTCTTTTTCCGAAGATCGAGCAAACCATGTTCTACACAGAAAAAGCGTAAGCCAGAAAGATAATACCAGTCACACAAAGTTTCTCTCCTCTCGATATCATAAAACATCATAGCAGTAGCTAGATCTAGCAGGGGCTAATTGCTGTAATAGAAACCACTTTAGTCGGTAGGAGTTGCCTCTACAAGCACTTTTGCAAGCACTAACGTTTCATCGTCCGGTTTTATCCACTTAATCCACTTATCGCACTTAAAATAACCACCTTGATGCATAAAGATTCCAAAGATTTCTCTTTTTCTTGCTTTTTCACGGCTAAGTAGGCCCTTTCAGAGTCGGAAAGTTTCTTTAAACGCACGTTGCCCTCTATATGCCTGGGATTATTGAGTGCATGCCGCATGGAGAGACGTTTTGCGTCCTGGTGGAAGATTACCCTTCCCAATTAGGCCTTCAAAGGAAACTTCTCGGGGAAAATCTTTGTTTGAGAAGTTGGGCAGTGATGTCATCTTTCCGAGCCCCTGGGTGATGAGTTGGTATTACCTCTTTGGTCATTCAAAGGGCCATCTTCTATACTATGAAACATGATCCATCACCGAAAGGTGAATGACCGCCGCCAACTCCTCTAATTATGATAGGGAAACTTGATATATAAATCGAATGTGATTTCCTTCCATCGATCATTTTTCTCTTCATTATTCCAACTCAGAATACCAACCTCCAACCAAGAATAAAAATGAAATTCTCTACTCCATTGATTTTCGGTGCTCTCACTGTCATGGCTTCTGCTGCCCCAACCCCAGAGTCCCAACAAGCCACTAACGGTACTCTTGTTCCTGCTGATGCTATCATCTCCGGTTTGACCGTCCCTGACGGTGTTCTCCCAGTGTTCAACTACGAAGACGACACTGCCACTATTGTTTTCTTGAACACTACCATCTTGG
>JAJMIV010000071.1:0-23375 GCA_030563445.1 Metschnikowia gruessii
CCCGGAATCTTTTGATTAGAAGTCAAATGCGCTAACCATTACGCCACACAGGCTGATGTGCCAATTAATTTTGCTGGTCTGATATACTGGCTGTGTTGCATTTATGCTTATATACAGTACAGTGAAATTTTGACGGTTGGGAACAAGACATTTTCAGAGGGAAAAAAAGAGGAATCACACCACAGTCCATGACATCTTTAGGTGATGAACATGATCACAAAAGGGGAGGTTTTTAAAAGGCATTACTTTTTCCCGTGGTAGAAAATTCCGACCCAGAAAAACTTTTTTTATCGGACATTTTCTTTCGGCCTTCGATCTGTTTTTCATTTATTTGTGCGAACCAGACAAAGCCAAAATATTTCTGGATATCGAAAGGGCGTGTGGTCTAGTGGTATGATTCTCGCTTTGGGTTGAAATTCAGATCTTCTGAATAGAAACAAATATGCGAGAGGCCCTGGGTTCAATTCCCAGTATGCCCCTTCTCTTTTTTTTTCAACTTATCTTATTTTTTTATAATATCGTTTTCTTCTATAAACAAGATTCCCAATTGAAATTTAATTCAGATCATGGCTATTTTAGTTTCCACGACTATGTACCCCCTAAATTTTGCAAAGAAAACCAGTTAATGAGCGCTCCTCTTTTTACATGTATGCAATGAAATGTCACCATCCAGACATCAATATAAGAGGTCCTGATGGGTTTTCAATTCCAGCCTGTTATTTCCCGATGTCGTACCATGATATTACTTGGATTCCCTGTCTTGTTTTTGTATATTGTCACCTTCATTAAACAACTTCAAAAGAATTTGCCTAATCGTGGGTAACCCCATGGTCTGAATTGTGGGCTTTTTTGGTGATGCCGCCAGCCAGGTTTCATAATTGAATATTTCAATTGAACGCAGGCTCCTGTGTCAGACCACGTATCATGCCACTGGAAGCTTTAGAAAGAACCATACCGTAATTTCCACTGATCCGGAACCGCGAGGCGTCACTCACGCAATTCTTGGTGTCCAGGCGTTCGCCAAAAACAAGCCACTTTTTCTTTGTGTTGACACTTTGATTGGTACTTCACCTTCGTACTTGTACCCCGCAACTTCGATGACACGAATTTAAGCAATACCACTGAAGGTGTATGTAGAAGAACTATCAAAGCGATGCTCACAAAATTTTCAAGCTAAACTTTTCAAATTTGAACAAGTCAGTTCTAAATCTTCTCGTTAGTAGAAATAACACTCTCGCAGCCTGAATGTTAGTTTTGGGGTATATGTCACACTAGTATCGCTACTCAGGACAATAGGTGTACTCGGGTCTTTTTCATAATAAATACCTTCGCCGAAATTCATAATTTTGGATGTAAATCGTAGGCTCTTTACCCAGCAGATCCGTAACCTAATTTCTGTGATTTGTTCCCAACCACATTCTGACAAGGTTTGGGATGTTGCGAAAATATTTGTGTCATTATGACAGAAACCTAATGGGCTGTGTAAAACTCAGTGTGTGTCAGCACAAATTGGATTATACACACCTTCCCCCTCCATCGTAACGATCGTAATGATCGTAATTTAGACAACAACCACAAAATCACATAATCAACCAATTTGCACCCAGGAATATGGTGGGGAATACAAGGGGTGGCTGGAAATACCTTGATTGCAAAAAGAAAAGAGTTCAAGATTTTCCCTGGCTTCGTTTGTTGTGCATTGTGGTAATTTCTTTGTCTGCCTCCTGATCTTGACAATACTTCACAAGGAAATGGCTTTGCATAGTTGAATGGGGCTCATGCGTTAATTCTGTGTATAGTCACCCATACCATCATATTGGAGACAACCAACCAATTCATTAGTTCTGATGTCAGGTAAGATCAGAGCCATTTCCATTCGCTGAAAATAGGCGTGGGTGTGAAAATTCAAATCCTCACAGCTGTAAACGCTTGCTCGATATTAGTAATTTCAAGTGACCTCTTTTTACACTTTTTGGTCTAAGCTGAGAAGGAGATCTCTCTTTTGAAAGAATGCATACTGTCGACTGTATCACACCATGCAGCACATTATCTTCGCCCACCGCATTTCCCCAGACTTCTTTTTTCGGAGTTTTTTTTTTAGAACAGGGATCTCCGGGTATAAAAGAAATTCAGATCCGGTCAATTCAACCCTCCTTATTATACCTCGGTTGGCTAGTAGCGCAATTTTTTTTTCTCTTTTGCATTTTCAAACGCTCCATAACATTACTGATCGCCTTGCCATAAACAATCTTGGCATTTTCGAGATCCGCCTTACTCAAACTTCGCGTTCACCCGCAGATTTTTTTCAGCTTCAATTGGAAAATTGTTTTGATAATCTTCGAGCTTGAAGCCTGTCTCATAAATCACCAAAGTTGATTAGTTCAAGTTAATTCTGCTCAAATACCAACATCCCTCAAATTGTGTGCATCCCGATAGCCTTCGGAAGTGAAGCATAAACCAGATCTGAGCGCGATCTGATTACCCCTATTTCATCATTACCTTCCTTATTTTCAAAACCCACCCATGTCATACACGGCCACTGCCACTCGGGACACTGCATCCTCCAGCATAAACCTCAATGTGTTTAGCCACCCTCCAGTTAATCGAGACACACTTGGAAACCCGGAAACTGAATCAAATATGAAGCCTGTCGCTTCCTCGGCTAAGTCTAGAACGCCACACACCCAACTTTCTGACGAGGAGGACGTGTTTAATCTCGACATGGTTACAATGGACATGAATTTCGAGCAGGCTTATTCCATGTACAACCAGATGCAACAAAAAAATGCCTTGGTTGAAGTGGAGGAGCTCCAGAAGGCCCAACAGCTTAATCACAATAACGCACACGTTGGGCCCACTATTAGATCTCAAAATCAACCCTTTCTGCATGAAGGCATATATTCGCTGCAGCTTCAGAGTCAAGGAATATCGAGCAGGGAATGGAACCAAATCCCCAGACAGTATCCTGGTGATGACTGCTCTGAGGATCAAAGTCAACTTTCTTCATCTCATATTATGCATCAAATGCAGCTTCCTCGTCACAACATCAACATACCACAACGTGAAGATGTTCCCAATACCTCACAATTGGAGTATCAAGATATGCCCCAAGTAGCTGACTTCAACCCTTCGGCTCCGCCATTTTCCTCTACTTCCTTGATCTCACCTCCTGGCGAGATGATCGAGGGCTTTGGGAATATTTTTGGAGGACATCGAGAGTTAAATAAACAGGAAAAAGAATTTTTGTCCATAAACGATGAAGCTGATGAAGCTGATCAGTTTTTCTCCACGACAGAATCTAGCGCTTTGGATAAATTCTTGGACAATTTGGCGTTTTCTTCTGAGGTCAATCCACTTGAGTTTTACCATCAGAACCAACCTAGAATTCCTCACATGTTCGAAATGCAAACCATGGAACAGTTGCCTAGCCTTGGCCGCGAGGCTTCGGTGAAAAGAGACATCACCAATACATTTAAAGACCACCCAAGTGACGAATTGAAAAGCTTTGTTGCAAAGCCGCCCATCAATACCCAGCTTCGGACACCAGATAACGCTCATGTTGCACCGAAAAGAGAGCGTGAAGACTCGGAGTTTTCGGAATCTTCGGCTAAGTCTAGAAGAAAGACCACCAAGCCATTGCTCAGTTTGACACAGAAGCGTTTGAACCACTCTCACCTGGAGCAGAAACGCCGGATGCTCTGCAAAGAAGCATACGAGAGATGCTTGAGATTGGTCACGAACGTGGATGACTATAAGAATGATTTGGTTTCCGCGAGCACAAACAAGGCTTCCAAGAAGAAGTCGAGAAGGAAGCAGCTCAACAAAGATGGTTTGCCTAACTTATCAAAGCACTCTGCGTTGCTTAAGATTAGCAACGAAATCATCAAAATCCAAAGTAAGAACGAGGAATTGCGGAAACTTCTCAACCAAACCCCTGATCATTTATAGATATCCCTTTATATATACAATGGGTCAGTCATATTGTAGTCGTTATATGTTCTCTTTGATTTGAATAGCCGCCGGTTGTGTGTTGAAACAACGAAGGGGGACTCAAAAAGCGTTTTGGAGGACGCGTCGAATAAGTATTGGACTCTCGATCTGGTGTTTTGTGTGCTAGGACGAAGCACATTCACTTTCTCTTCAAAATATTGGTTCAATCAATTGCCCGGCTTTTATGGTCCTTGATCTGGTTAATCTAAAAGTGTAAATATTGAACGTACCCGCCAATGATTTTCGAGGATGCCGAATGTATCATAGTAGCTAGCGAATATCACGATACACCTTATAACCCTTGTAGGTAAATATAATTTCCTGTTTGCTTTATATATGATTAAATTTGATTTTGAACCAACATTTAAATTTGTTTAGAAGAAAAAAGTGGAAACAAGCAGATTATTTGCTTACCCCCTGTCTGCTTCAGTGTATTGATAATTTTATCGTTTTGCAGCCACGACGCGGTCACGCAACATGAAAATATCAGGCGCAATATCCAACAAGCATATAATTATGTGATAATCACAAATTACCCAACATTTAAAAAATATACATTCAAAAGAAATTTCGTTACCCTGTCTGTACCCCGCTTTTGCATCAATATAAAACATACCAAGTGCCCGCCCCAAAACCCACGCGGTGGGTGAAGCGCGTGGCTTTTTTTTTTTTTTTGGCTTTCTGGCGTTTTGAATTTCCGCAGCGATTGCCCCCAACCTCAAGATGTGCCGGTATGTTAACATTTCTGGAAGCAACTTTTCTTTTGAGTAGCATTGCCTTTATATTATAAATGCCATCCACGAAATCTTCTACACCTCCAGTTCCAGCGGGACATGCAACAGAATCATTAAGGATAGGTACAGCTGAAGAAATTGCAGCTTTGGCCAAGCTTAACCCGGTGATTCTCCCCAATGACGCGCTTGTTGACTCGCTCAAAAAGACTCACTCTGACGACCCACGCTGGCGTCTGTTCAGAAACGACTCGAACTATCTTTATGTTCTTAACTGGTTGTTTCAATGCAGGGGGTACATAAGGTTGGCCAGCGAACATTTCGATTTTGATCTTTTCGAGATCGAGCTTTTTCAATTGGTCAACCCTCCACCAGTCGATGATATGGCAATACTCGTCAATAAGGTCAAGCTTGCCTTGATAAGCAAAATACATGGGAAAAAAGTTCTGTCTTTGGCAATGTTCGAGACGTTGTTCCGTGTGTATTTTGGTAGCAACACCCCGTTATCTGGTCCTTCGGAAGAAGAAGCAGACTCGAATCAAATGCCTGATTCTAGTGCCTATCCTTCATTTGATGATCTCTTCATCGATGAAAAGATCCAAATTTTATCTTTAATGATAACAGAGGTGTCTATGTACCCGGAGTTCCGTGAATATATCGATAAACTCAAAATTTCACCCGAAAGTTTGAGGCTTGTTTCTGTCCTGAAGATTCCCACCCGTAACTCTTTCCGTGGAGAGGAGTACTTGCTGCTATTCGATGGTACTGCTTTGTATAAGCGTACTATAAATGCTCCGGAATTGATTATACCAAAGAAACGGAAATTGGCTCCTCAGCATCCGGAATTACACTACCCTGAAGAAGTATTCGATATCACATCCATCGAATACGAACTCATTTACAAGGATATTTACGGTCTCAACCTGTTTGTAAAGGACTTGCTGAAAAACAAAAAGCTTACAACTAATAAGGCCATATTAGATGTTATCAGCTCACATGAGTACGTCTCAAACGTTTATTCGTATGAAATCCGCAAACGAAAGATACTCTCAAGCAGGAAGAAGGAGTTTGAGATGGCTCGTCTTTTGGCCACAAGAAAAAGATCCTCGCGTATTGAAGCAAAGGAGAGACAAAGGCATCTCGAAGAAGAAGAGAGAAAGGCTCAAGAGCTTGAAGACCTCCAATATGCCACTACGAGACGCTCGCAAAGAGCTCAAAACCAAAATCAGCAGAGATTGAGAATGGATTACACCGCTGGCCTTTCTCGGGAAGAAAGACTCAATCTTCGTAAAGATAAAGGAGAGGAGAACGGCACGCCAGCAAGTTCTGATGAGGTGAAGGGTGAATCCGTGGAGGATGGCAAAACTATCATTCATATCGGCAGTGATGTTGAAGACACTCATTTGGATGAGCCTTCTCTTGTCGAAATCTCCAGTGCTGACAACTCCAATAATCTGAGCCAAATAACGAGAAAAGAGGAAACGCCCAGCTCTGATAACTCTGGGGAGACACGAGTTCCAGATGCATCAGATTCTACCAAACAGGATATACTTGTTCAGTCTGAGTCGGAAGATTTAACAATACCCCACTAATGTTATAGTTTCCGGATAATTCAAAGTCTGGGTACTTTCGATGTTTCTCCAATTTCAGAGGATACAACAATCCAAGGGCCACAATATTATCTTTTTATTTTTTCCTCGCAAGACGTTTCAAGCTTGCATAGGAGATGCCATTGTCTTTAACCGTTTCATCGTTCTCGGGGAATTCGGCATTCCCCACACTCGACGCTTTGAATTCACTCACAATTTCATTCTTATATAGCTGATGTTGATAGTCATTGAGGGGACTGATTCTTTATAAAAGTCATGTGCAATGCACATAATTTTTTTCCAGAGAACATCTCCTACATACTTTATCAATGAAAGCGATTCCAGTGTTTTGCTCTATGGTAGCAATATTCTTCGTCGTCGAATGTTCAGTTATCAGTGCTCCGTCTGTCTTTAAAAGGAGTGCTTTTGAAAATGATACACAGATTTCTGGTACAATCACTTCTCAAGGCTCCGCTTCTTTTCAATTGCAAAAAAGACTTTCAGACGACGAGGATTCGTCAGGCTTAAAAAGGCCACATATTTATGCAGATTCAACCCCTCCTATAATGGACCGATCTTTGTCTTCGTCCTATCAGTCTGTCGAGACGGTATTGGCAAATGGTCCCGAATATGAGTCCAAAAGTCTGGGTGGCGCTCAAAGCAAAGGTGCACACTGTTTCGGGGCAGAGAATGTTGAGTTTGAACGATAATTGAAAGATCATGACCTGATTTTATTGAATTACGTCAATGAAACTGGCTACGACTTCCATCGGTTTGAATTGGAATACAAGTTGAGAAAGTCACAGTTTTCAGCATATCAAAAGCGATTTCACGATATTCTGTCTGATGGAAAACGGTGTGTTTCCAAGATCTATTATGGCGTTGAATTTCATTTTCAATGGATGGAATTGCACCATGAGTTAAATCGCCGGCTTCAACTAAACAACCGTTTGTCTGGGTATGCGGGCGAAGTAGCTGAATTGTCAGTCAGATTATTAGAGTTTGACATTTCATTGCAAACTTTGTCTGGTCGATTGAACACGCTTCCAACCCATTATCGTGATTTTAGAACACTTTACGATTTCAAAACACATCAGCTTTTGGAATTGAAGAAGCGGGTTGAATCCTTGGACCCTCGTGATGAATCGCTCACCAGGCGTCTAGCTGGGATCTCATTCTATCTTGAAAGCCTTGAGATGTTACTCCTCAGGGCTGAACGTTTAGGACTCAAACCGGACTCTGATTCGGTATCAACTGCTCAAGCAGAGAAACTCCCTGGTGATTTACTGCGTACCGCTAAGTCACAAATCAATGAAGCTTCTTTGGCGGAGTTTATCGAAAATGACTTCCGGGAAATCAAGAAATATATTGAAAACTTTTCGGGTCTGGACGAGTTCAAAGATCTAACATATATTATCTGGCTCAAATCATATTGCGAAAGATTGAAGACTCGATTCCGATCTTTAAAGTGGGAAAGTATACCTAGAGGTTGGGAAATTCAACATTTTATTGACCAAGTCACGGCACAAGTTGACCTGTTGGCACGGCCTGACTATGATAACGAAGTTGAAGGAAGTGACCCAAATGATAAGGTTACATCAGAACTGTTGGAAGTGCAAATTTCACAAGATAATGAAGGAGATGCTATTTTAGCTGAGCTTGAGGTGATTGAATTTTTATTGCAGGTTATCCAAAAGGGAACTACATCCTTGCCCGCTAAGTATTACCAAAGGGCAATTCTAGATTACCAAAGGCGTCTTGATGTAATCAAAACACGTGCTGAAAACTTTGCGATTTCCCAAACTTTCAAATCAGTCGAAATCAGGGAGACTCTAATTAAGCTCATGAACATCATAGCACAGATTCAAACCTCTTTTCAACCGTAGGGACCTAACTGGTGCACACCTGTTTAATTGGATGCAATGTCGTTTTTTTGGCGTCAGATTTTGGCAGAAAAGTCTTCTGATTATGAATGTTACTTGTGGGTCTTTAGTGTAGTTGATGATGATCAGTTGGGATTTCTTCCCTGAAATATTTTCCGTATTGAAATAATACATACTTCTCAATTTGCATCTATTGGATCCGAGATATCAGTAAATAAGGGAAATATGTTAATAAAGGATAATGCACTAGAGGTAAATCAAATTAACTAAATATGGGGCCATGACCATGTATAACGCCATCCCGTGGCGAATGTATTCACAAATAAAACAAACTCATCACAAGTTCAATTCGTCCAAAATTTGACTGGCCAACGTCTTGTAACTCCATGTATTACCCAATGTCTTTTTGAATTGCACACCGTATAATCCAACAAGAGGTACCTTCACGATATTTATTTCAAACTTCAATGGGGTCTTGCGAGGGGCTTTCTTTTGAGAATCATCCTCGCTGAATATGCTGGTAGAACGTTGGTGTCTTGCTCTTTGCTCAATTCTAGAAGATACAAGCATGTCACTTCCACCTCCGTTCATCTCCCCATTCACTGAGTCCATGGAATCGTCGTACGATAACTTGCGCATGTGAGCAAGAGTCTCCTCGTCGAGATCCGCGTCATCGATTTCACCATTTCCTGATAAAAGCCGGTTTATTTTGGCTGCAGCCGGGGTGTTTGGTGGCATCAAAGACTGAGATCCGTTCTTCTTTCTATAATTTTGCAAGAAGCTTTGCCCGATGGAGAACTTCCGTCTGTGACCAAGATTCATCGAATTAGAGGATCTATGCCCCTTCACATAATTAGTAGGTGAGGCAGCTAGGGAAGGACCATTTCCATGGAGCGATCCTTGTCTGCTAAGCAGTTTTGAGGAGGGCTGGTGAGGTGTCACTATTTGGGGAACTGGCATTGATCCAATCTCTTGGTCGGGTGTTCTGACCACTTCATCATCTTTCAGTTTTTGGAAAGAGCCAGAAGACAGGTCAAATGCATTTCCGTAAAGGCGCTTTTCCTCGCTGTTGACATCCAGTCTGTACTCATCGATTATGGTGCTTGCAGTTGGTGTGACATTATCATCCGATGTGATTTCTTTAGGAGGTGTCAAGTTTGCATGAACGCAAATAAACCCTCCTTTAACCTCTTGAAACTTGACTCCAAGCTTACTCAATGCGCATAATATGTTGTAACGTATCACTGGCAAAGGCTTCGTAGAAGTGGTCTGCACACTGAAGAATCCCTTCAAAAACAAGGTCTTTGGATACTCAATCGATGGCATGCTATTCCGTTTCGCGTTGTTGAACTGCTCGATTATCTGTGCCTCTGATAATTGTGGCACGTGAGTGTGAGACTTCTCATCAAGAGTAACATCATCAAACAAGCCAGCTTCACTGTGGTCGGCTTGAAGATCAACACCTTCATCGCTATTTTGAGCTGCCATCGCATTTGGCAAGGTTGGTCTGTTTTTACCACCCCTGTAGTAGGATGAATCTTTTCGGACATGCAGCCCCACAGACTTAGCTCTCGCAGTAGGATGGAATGATGTATTCACTTGCAAGTGATCCAGCTTTCCCTCGGTCAAATCACCCGTTTCAGGCTGCGCTCCACTTCTTATCTGAGCAGCATTAATATTTGGTAACGGTGGTAAGTACTCCAGTGGCACGTAACCATGAGGTTTTCCAGTGGTGGAATGGGACCGGTTATGTGATCTGTAGTTGTGGGCTTCAGCCTTAGGGGCACGATCTCTGTGTGAATTCTTTTCAGTTCTTGAATCTGGTCTGGCATCCGATCTCTCCTTTGCTGTGACTTTCATACTAACACCACGGCGCACAAACGGATCATTTCCGCGTCCATTGAAGGCCTCTCGTTGTGACAGACCACTCACAGGAGACATATGGCCCACGGGGTACAAGGAAGCCTTTGGTGTCATTGACCCAGCCAAGTAATCCTCTTTAACTGGAGAAGACTCCTTACTTGGAGATGGGGTCCGGTTCCTGTGCTTCTTGCTAGACATCTTTCTCAACAAACTATTAAAGCCTGCGGGGGACTTCACTGCATTTGGATCCAAGGTTTCCGGGGAAGCCACCTTTGGACTTTGTTGTTGGAAGGGATGGTCCACCTTTTCTTTTCTTGCAGCACTGGATGGAGTTCTTTCCAAAGTACTTGACATGATGGAAGTGTGTGCCTGTTCCGGAAATGAAAGTACTGGGGGCTTCTGCTGGGGTGGCGGTGGTGGTGAGCGAGAATGCGACATGGTAGCTGAAGAAGAGCCTGTTTTGAAAGGGCTGTTTGGTTGCTCGGATCTGTTGAGAGATGGCTGGCGGGAAGGACTGTGACTGGCCGGATCTCCCTGGAAGTTTGGAGCTTGTCTTTGGGACGGACTCCGCGATAAATTACCTGATGGAGTTGGAAGTGCACCTTGATGAACCAGATCAGCGTATTGTTGACGCAAATGGGATTTGATTGCCTCTTCTTTCGCTTTCTTTCTCTTCTTCATCTCATCAACCAAATAATATATGGAAACAAGTGGGTGGAAGCCATAGACGGGGTCTGGGCCACTGCTCTGCAGCGGGCGGCCGTATTTTGCGTTTCTGTACCAAGTCTCTGAGCTCTGTTGATATTCGGGGCTCGTGATTATCATAGTCAATTCTTCTGTGATCGATGGAACGGAACCAAGATCAAGAGATGAGATTGTTTGAATAATCTGGGGATCCAATGGCAAGGACAACGGCGTACGTTTTGGTGCATAGCTAGGAATGGTGTACTCGAAGCCCTTGTTCATCCAAGGGTGTTGTATGACTTCAGTAAGGGTTGCTCTTTTGGTGGGGTCTACAACAAGCATCCTCGAAAGCAACGATACACATTCTCTTGAGATGAAGGAAGGGTACTCGACATTTCCCTTCTTGATTTTTTCATGCAAGGCCGACACCACTGGGTCGTCGAATGGCACCTTTCCACAGACTAGAACATACAAAACAACACCAAATGACCAGACATCCACTTCAGGTCCAGTGTACGGTTTTGCACATAAAAGCTCAGGAGCGGCAAAATATAAGGATCCACAGTATGTTTTGAGCAAATGGTGGGGGGTGTACAAGTTGGACAAGCCAAAGTCGATGATCTTGATCTCACCGTCCTTATTGATCATAATGTTCTCGATCTTGAGATCACGATGCACGACGTTGTTCTTGTGGCAGTAGTCAAGAGCAGAAGCAATTCCACGGGCGAATTTACGGGCGTACTTTTCGTTCAACGAGCCATGCGAGACGATATAGTCAAGCAATTGACCGCCCTCGACGTACTCAAAGAGCATGTAGTAGTGGTTTGTCATGGGAACCATCTCGTAGAGCCGACAAATGTGCGGGTGGAAAAGCAAGCGGCCCAAAGCACCTTCTCGGATGGTACGCTTGTCTCTGGCGATCTCTTTTTCGAACTCTTTCTGTCGCTGGTTAGCCTCCTCCTGGGATTTGAGTGGAGGGTCGTTGGCGTGGGCTCGTTGGTACAACTTGGCCGCCCTGGGCACGATTTTGACGGCACATTTCTCGTTGGTGGTATTATGCTTGGCCAATTTGACCTTTCCCATGGATCCAGCGCCGATAGTGCGGATAAAGTCCCAGTCACCGATAGAGCGACGGTAGAACTGTTGTTGCAGCAGCAGTGCTTGGGTCAGTTGAGGCGGGGTTTTGGGGTCAGCCTGTGGTTTTGATGGAACAGCAGTTGGAGGCGGGTGCGGTGGTGGCGACAGAAGCCGTTTTGCTGGAGACGGCTGGCCGATGTTTGCAGGGGGCAACAATTCGTTATCGTGCCCCTGCGGAGTGTGTGGGTTTGGCGGTGTTGGCATTGCTCCGGCGGGCGGCGGCATGCTATGAGGTTGGTCGGCGGCTGTCTTCGTCGAGCTCGAAACGCTTCTGAGCATTCGAGGGGTTACTGCTTGTGTGGGGATAGAATTGGCTCCGGTGTTGTATCCAGTACTCATGAACTATAGTTGACTTTGGGAAGGCTGACTATGGAATAAAAAGCCTTTTAATGTCTGTGCAATTGGGCTCTTCGAGTCAATGGATAAGCGCTTATCACAGGGAAGGAGCGGCTAAGGGAGCTAGGGGGAAGGAAAGAACCCGTAGGAGGTGTTCTTTTTTTATGTATGGAGAGGCCAAACGATAAAAAATGTCGCCAGGTATACACGCCGTCAGCAAGAAAAAACGGGGGAATTGGGCCACTTCAGTCACTGGGTAGTAGCGGCAGAAAAAAATGGAATCCTGTGTATGTACTATTGAAATGTTTGGACCAAAAGTACAGGGTTTTTTGATTTTCCTGGTTTTTTTTGGATGGGTTCAGGATTCCGGTAGTGGGGGTGGAGCGTGGAAAGCGGTAGTGATGTTCCGGCTGGCAAGGTGCACACTCGGAAACGGCACAGCAACTGAAAGCGGGCCTGGCGTGTGGGACGGGAAAAAAGGGCGGCAAAAAAAAATGCAAAATTCGCAAAATGAATGCGAAATGAGTGCCAAATGAGGGCGAAATGAGGGCGAAATGAGTGACAAATAAGTGCCAAATAAGCGCTCACAAACAGAGAAAACAGTATATCCCTATGCTTTAGAAAATGTTCTTGCTATTAAAACGAGTAATGATTCAGTTAAGACAAAGTTGAATAGCTGGTATTTAAAGGTTGCCAAAATTTAGACAAAACTTTCCAAACGTTTCCAAAATGTCCCAACTAACAGTTAAACTCTCGTTTCCAATTGGGCCAAAAGTGGTAGATAAAGTGCAAGAATACCTGGCGTGTGGTGTCTGTTGGTCAGGGACAATTTTGCTGCGGCCGGTAGAGGCTCCCGTGGAAGCTCCCGTGGAAGCACCTTTAGGAGCAACGTTTTATTTTTTGGGGCTTTTAGTAAAGGCGCGAGCGTAAAAGATCGGCAGGGCGCCCTATGGATTTGCCTCCTTCTTTGGGCCTGGCAAGTATACCAGCAGGCTGGACATTCATGATACATTCATGTGATATACATGTTGATCGTGTTTCCCATGTGCAAAACCAGTGAAACAAAAACATTTATGGTATTCAGCGTCTAAGTTGAAACGGATAGGTAAATTAGCGAAATGTACTTTTTTGAAAGTGTTGAAATTATTGAGAATATTAGAACATAGTAAATTGCTTCCACTTCACATCCGTTGGGCACGGTTGGGGCCGTGCGCAGGGCGCAGTTGATCGCTGCTCGCTGATCCTGTTTGCAGGAAGGTGGCATGGGAAATTAGATTGGAATGGAATGAAGGGAATTTTGAAGGATATTTCAGGAGAGTGGTGAAATTCTTTAAGGAAATCTACTTTTTTCATATTTAATGCTGTTTCTAATGTAATTGAGTATCTTTTTATTGAATTATCCGAGACTTTGTATTTTTAAAGGGTGAATTTGTGTTTGTTCAATTCATGCACATTCTGTTAGCGATAAGATATTGTGTGGAACAAGTGTGTATTTTGGATAAACCCCTTACAATGTTACTTTCGTTAGCATGAAATTAAAAATCCCCATGAATGAAAGAAAACTAGAATAAAACAATAGAAGGATTTCTTGTTTAGAATTTTAATAGACGGAAAGATAGAGAGACAAGTTGCTTGGCATAAATTAACCAAAGGTTCCTGGTTCCTGCACTGCTAATTAAACAAGACCGAATAATTCATAATCACCAAAAGACACAAAGCAACATCACTCTTACTATGTTTATATTTATATTTACTTCTATATTCGTATATTCAAAGTGTATTTCTCTTTTTTATGGCTTGAATTCTGAGGAATCATGTGAATCAGCTTGTGTCACATTACGCTTCCTTAACATGTATGTGATACTGGATAGTGGAAACTAGCCGTAATAAGAACCAGCAAGTTTCTTGAAAGAATGTAGTTAAAAAGTGATATTACTATAAGGATCATGAAACTAACGTAAAGGGAAACATTGGGGCGA
Organism: Metschnikowia gruessii; assembly: GCA_030563445.1. NCBI lineage: Eukaryota > Fungi > Ascomycota > Pichiomycetes > Serinales > Metschnikowiaceae > Metschnikowia > Metschnikowia gruessii. The sequence continues at coordinate 14,193 of JAJMIV010000071.1, forward strand.
AAAATCTGCGGTTTAATAAATGTAATGGATCACTAACCATGGTGAAAACCCACAATAGACGGGGGATCAGAAAGGAATGAAATAAAACTCTCAGATATTACTATATTTTTGAAAAGTCCGAATATTCCAGAAATAAAGTGAGTGTTTTTTATTCCCACTCCTTTTGTATACTTATTAGTCCCTGGTGAGTTAATTGATTTATTCGTACCAACGCTTCTGAGCTAGAACCGGAATGTAGACAAGACAGCATGTCTAAACCTTTCTAAATGACTAATCTAGCTAAAGAGTTTTTAAATTTTTCAGTGGCCGTTACTGCAGTGAATAAACTTGTATGATTTCCATAGTATATCAGGACGGGCCAAGACCTGGGCTCCACCACCTAATCACCTGTTCAAGAATCAAGAAATAAATGTTAATGAACAAAGTGTATACAAGGCTTACCTGAATGTAAACAGATATTCGTGGCCGAAAAGTTTTAGATATAAACAATCTAGAATTTTACTTATTTACGCAAATGTTTGGCTCACCTGATTCTACCAGAGACGAGCTTAGGGCGTAGTTATCATGGACTTCCGGAGAAAGTTTACCCTCCATGAATTTCACAAAAACAGAAAGTAGTCAACAGTTTAGGGAAAGATTATTAAAGAGCATAATCATTTCCAGTGTATTATCTATCTAGAGTGTTGCCATAGTGTTAATATATCGTGTATGTCTAGACAAAACGAGTAAGCAAAACAGCAGAAAAAAGAAACAGATAAAAGCGGGATCTGGTTCAGAGGCAAACCATGGGAATGTGAATGTGACTGTAAAGTGAATGATCACATTATCGTCCTTTAGTGCCATAAATATGGAGTTCAAGAAAGTGTCATAAAAACCAACCAAAAAACCAAGGACTCCAACCAGGTAGTATCATTCAATAGTATTTACGGTTAAATCTCGATATTATTGACCAGAAAAAGAACTAAAAAAGAGTATAAGGAATAGAATCATATAATGGGATCTTTTCTTCCATACCCCTTTCTTCCCCTCTTCTACATCTATAATTCAAGAATTTGTTTGTGTATTTCATAAGCAGTATATAATCCGAACCAGAAAACGTCTAGTGGTCCTTGTGGTGCTTCAAGTGGGATTGGTACTCCCAAGTGTAACCTCCAATGATGATGAAGGCCACGAGGTGGAGCAAAGGCTTACCGGAGGCGTTATCACCGTCAATGTAAGCAGCCTTGTACTTACCCCAAGGAGTGAAGCTCTTCTTGGCAGCTGGGGCTGGGCCAGTTGGCAACTTCTTGTAGAAGGAAACAACCTCGGCCATTCTCTTGGCGTTAGGGTTGGAGCCGATGTTCTGTTGAGTTAGTATGGTGATGGGGGTGGGGGTAAAATGCGCTTTTGTTTTTTGTTGTTATATTATCCGGTTCATGTTGTCATTTTATCTTAGGGATGTTCATGAGGTTGTCATTCCACCAGGTTATCAATCATTCAGTCATTTCCTTTTGAAAGTGTTCCAGCTTAGGGAGCTCGGCGGGTAAATCAACGGGATAGGGATGAACCAAATTGAAACACTTTTTGTCCTGGTAACATTGCTAGTAAATGTGTGAATCAATCTTACAGGAGCAAAATCACACAGAAAAGTCCAAAATGAACCACAGAGCAATGATTAAATCAACCATAGCATTTAACAACAAGCAGCAATGGTTTCACCAAAATTTGTTGCGTTTCTGTCTCTTTATGTAGAAAACTGTTACCCTGCTTTAGAGCTCAAAAGGTTCTGATTCACAATCAATTCAAGATTTCATAAGACATCAGGGTTTGCCCAGACTGAAGAAATCAGCCCCTCCATGGGAAATAAACACTAAAATGCATGTTTATGTATCCTAAAGACACAATAAGAAACAAAAGATGTCCCAGCGATGGGATAAACTTCGAAGTTAAAAAAAGCAGACCTCCAAAAAAAAAGCATACCCCAAAGAAAGATAACCCCAAAAAACACTAAGAATGACAAATATTGATACCTAGAAGAGGAGGAGACACCCAAAAGACATCCAAAAATCACATAAACCCAAGTCTTTTCTCGTGATACAGTGCCCAAAAAACACCTAAAAAGATCAACCGCAAGTATATAAAATAACAAGCAGCACCCTAGAAAAAGGAACACATACCTTCGCAGAAGCGATCTTAGGAGGGATCAACGTCGACAATTGTCTTCTAGCAGCAAACATAGTGAGGGTTTTGAAGATAGACTTTTGAAGTGACGATGTTTAATGGACGAAATTTGGGTGCGGTGCGAGGCCGAGGGCCAGAGTGAGACGTGTGGAGGCTCGGGCCTTTTTCGCTATTTGGCGAAACGCACTCTCATTCGCTGAATGAGGGTGATTACATGCAGGAATACAACATGAATGAGAGTATCAGAGAGTTTTACGGATGGACGTTGAGAGTATAGGGCTAGTGAATTTAGGGTTTGTGTGGGGAATTTTTTTTTTTTTTGGAATTTTTGGGTTTTCTTCGAGGTGGAGTATTTGGATTAGGGGTCTGTTTTTTGAAAAAAGGCGCTGTGTTGAAAATACCTGGACACTCTAGCACTGAGTTTAGTGGCCTATACATCACGTGACCGGCACATCACATCCAGTGTTGAACTTGATTAAGTGTAGTGGAGTGCGATATTATGTGAGAATGAAGTGTATTTTAATATTAACTAAAACTACGTGTGAATACTGAATACTGGTCGGAAAATTTATCTAAAAATTTATCAGATATATTTACTCGACACTAGGCTTTGAACGCTTCAGTATGCGCTAAAAATTTGTCTTGTTCAATTGGGACTTGTAGAGGCTGGTCTTAGGCTAGGGCAGTGTCCATAGCGATGTGTATAATTGCGAAAACGTTACTACAGATTACTACAGATTACTCGGATTACTAGTCTTGCGATAACTATGAGATTTTCTGAAATTTACTTCAGTGTATACAAATGAGTAGTAAATCTTTTAGGTCTGATTTTGACTTCAAAGGGGTCATCATTTGACATGATGGATGTAGTGCTTTATCTCCCTCCTGGTAGATGGTCCCATGAGACGTCTTAATTGAGCAGGGATACCACAATTAGTGTGATTAAGTCGTGGCCAAAGTTATGGTTTAGCAATTTGGGATGAAATTCAGCATTGAGTGTGAATTTGCAGCAAATAACCGAATGTATTAATGAGTGATTTGATCCTTCCAAAAGACTCAAACCAACTCTTTCTGAAACCTGTCTACTCTCAAAACTATTTTAATTTAAGGAAACAATCCCCGCCAGTACCAAGCTGGGGATTCAGACGATGAACTCAAAAGATGATGGGAATTACTAAAATCAGTTGTGTTCAGTATGGTGTGACTTGGCCTTTTTAACTAGGAGGGGACTACGTTTTCTGAACTAATTCCATTCAACTACGTTTGTACTTAAATAAGTCATCATAAAAAATAAAGATGGATTTCAAGTGCTCGCATTCCCCTCAAAGGTAGCTCGGTTTTGAATCTCTCTGAAATTTGGTGTCTACTTTTCTTTCATAGGTATCTAACTAGAATCACATTCAGAAACATGTTAAATTGCCCATTATTCCAGCAATCAAATTCTTCAAATATGCCCAAGTACCAACATTTTATATTGAGATAATTACTATTGTAGCCTTAGTAAGCGTTAGCAATACCGAAACTTCCTATATTATACACTGTTTAATAGAGTTTTCGGTACGATGGACTAGGGCACGGTTATAAAGCCTAGATTAATAATATCATTCTTAAGTGCAGCAATATAATTATACAATAATGATTATGTATTAATGGGTATAATATATATTATGATTTATGTTGGAGCAAAGGTTTATCTTTAAGTGAACAAAAAACAAAATTATCCAGACTTAACGACCAAGGTGCACAACTAGATTTCTTGTATTCGAATATTTGGAGTATACAGCATATAATAATATGAATGCATCCATTAGCGAAATAATGCACAAGCCTCTTTAGGCGAATCCTAAAATTGCATGTGGAACAATGTTGAGCGTAATGACGTTATGATCTGGAAATATCTTCTATTTTACCATATGTAGTTAGTTCATATTTAAATGGTATTCGAACTACCAGTAGAATAGTCGATATTTTCCCGGGTGAACAATATGCTAACGGATAACTGAAACAGACTCGATCCGAGTATGGTCACAATTTTAGTTATTCTCAAGGAAAGAGGCTTACTCAGAGATGAACAGAACATTATTACTGACTGTTTAAATGACGTGCGAGATGGTTTATGACTGCTGATACCAGACGGGTCCAAAGCTCCGGAAGTGGGCGAAATTTCGTATGTCTTCATCCTAACGAGAATTTATTTTATGATAATTACTTTAAATAAGTGGTTTTTGTGTTTGTGTTGAAAGAGGTGAAGAATACAATTTCAGCATAAAAGTGTTGCGCGAGCGTACCATATGCTTAACAAGACGTCGCTTTTCAGAAAAACGGCTTCAAGGAAGATACATGATTTACATACACGTACTAAACCTAGAGTGTGGACTCGGAAAATCATGAAGTTACAGTTATAGTCTATGTCAAAATTATACTGTTACGAGGAGGGCCTCTCCAAAGACCTCTGATCTAGTGAGCTTTGGGCAAAGCTTTCAAAAACAATATCGTAAATATGTTTCCATAACCACTAATAGATGTGATATCAGCAAAATTTCCAAAAAAAGTATTCTCTAGTCAAAAAAGTATTCGGTAGTCGAATAATCAACACTGATAGCATCACACTGTTGGTCACGTGACACACCATATAACCAGCACATACGAATACATACGGGCCCTTGAAGATTTCGGCATATGTCCCTTATAATTTGGTTTGGTGTGAATGTTCACCCAAACAGCCACCCACACACACCTCTACTTTTTCTCTTTTCAACCTCTCTTCTTCGTTTCTTCTCGTTTATTATTCCTATAGGCTCGAGCTAGCACTCGCTAATATACAACACTGAAAGTTAGTAAAAATCGTTCAAAACTGGAAAAAAAAAGGTCACATGGACCCCCTAAACACTGTAATTCTTCACATACCGTTGTTTCCTCTGATAAACACGTCTCCGTAAGATTTGGTCTGGGTTTCTTGCACAAACTCTTTGGCAGATTGTAAAACCACATTCATGTACCCATCGATACTTTGCAATTCGCCTTGGTACTCCACGTCGTTGTGGAGCTTGACCACTACGGCACTGCCAATGATGGACCCAAGAAACTTGGTGGGATCGGTTTTGTTTTCGGACATTTTGTGGGTTGAAGAATGACTTTTGGGTCTGGCCGTGAGCTTTGCTTGAGTGCGGTCGTGCGCGCACCAAATTGGGTGATATTTTGATATGCTTGGAAATGACGTGGTTTAGGTAGAAATGAGGGTAAATCAAGGTTATTTTGTGTGTATGGAGTTTAGATGTGGGTAGGGTCTGTAATTGTTTTTTTTCTAGGGTATTTATGGTATTTTTGGGAAGGGGCATGGTGGTGATACCTGTCACGTGGTAGAGATCACGTGTGCTATGGTAATGGCCAGGCAAAGTATTTAATTTCATTATTTTGTAACATTTATTCAGTCAAACGTATAATATGGGGTTGTGGAATAAACTTTATTAGTGTCATAAAAACATAACGCTTTAATGTATATAATGGTTGGAATATCTTGAGATTTATGGTGAAGTCTAGGCATACCCATGAAACTTGCTGGAGGCATACTTTCAGAAGTGTTCAAATATCCCGTCTACCTTAAAAAGGGGAGGTTTCAAAGGAAAAAACCAGAGGAGAAATTGAGTCATATAGATGATATGGGCCGAAAACTTGTTTGGTTTTATCCATCAGAATGAATACAGAAAGGTGCTCTTTTGGGTACTATGGTGTATCTATTAATTTCATTCGTGGATCTTTAACAAGTATTAATAGATAGTCAGGGTCGAGAAAAAAAATCTTCTAGAGCAAGTTAAAAATTAGTAATGGAAATGCGGATCGAGGATTGAAACTAAGAATTTTAATTTTTCAGAATTATCTCTTCCAAGAAATTTCACATGGTCCAGATGTAAAAGTCCATGGCTTATATAGGAATAGTGAAATCTCACTAAGCATCAAGCTAATTGAAATTGACAATATGAAACTGCAAAGCTGAACATTTCAAAGAATCCAATTCCTTTAGAAAAATGTGTTTACTACAGTTTCTGTAAAGGTACAGTAATTTTCGGAAGACTAGTGTTTATCTATGTGTTCGTGGAGAATCGCAGTGGTGAGGATAATCACAAAATCAGAATTTAATAAGTAAGCAATAAATCCACACCAAAGAATTCGATACCTCTTATTTTCCATTATTGGGACCCAAAGTTTGTAATAAATAAACACTTCAATTTAAACTCTGATAAATTACTTGATAATATAAGTTAGTTTTCAATAGTAACTCGCATGGGTCTTACCCAATAAAGGGTTGCAAAAGTTTGCAGAAAACCACTAACCTGGGGTATGTAAAAAAATATTAGAGTAAAGTCAAGCATCAATACTGCCAATAAGTAGAATAAAGGATTCAATACAATCTTCTTGATCAAAAATTCTAAAAATGCTAGTATTATTGACCTCGTTTTGTCTTCATTATGTTTCCACTTATGTCGTCCACAATCAATGAAGTATGCAAGAAAGAGAAAGAAGGTAACATTACAACTGTTGTTCATTTTATGATACGGTGGATTATTTAATAATAGTCCCACTTAAAGTCAAATATACTGAATATTTTGATTATGCTTTCTGTAAAATTAATTATGCAATTAGCGTTTTGCAACTAAGGTCGATCTCAGATCAGGGCTGTTGTTCAGTAGTACATGTAAGAAAAGTTCCTAAAAACAACCCGTTTATTCATTTTTGATATACTGGAAAAAGGAAATGAGGAATAATTATTTATTGCTACTGATTATCGGAAAGTCGAACAAAGCTAGAAACCTTTACGTATCATTCCACCTAGAATCCTCTGGGTCAGTCAGTCGCGTTATTGAGAAATTAGTTAGTTATCGCCGTCACTGAATACTGAATGAAGGTGAAGTTATTTGCGGGAGAGGTTCTTTTTCGAAGAGAATAATGTCGTAAAATGCAGTGTATAAAATGTAGTGTTATAAAATGCAGTGTCATAATACAATATACAATGTTACAAAGTAGTGTTACAGTAGTGTTAAAGTGTAGGATCATGATGACATTGTTGATTAAATTGACACAGATTCAAACAAATATTCACAGAGATTCATGAATAAAAACCAATCAAAGTTTTACGAAATTACAAGCCCTTTCAAAACAATTGTTTCTAATTACGAATAATCAGGTGGATGGGCCTTGCTTAGAAGAAGCGTGTCACTTAATTCATGATCTACACAACCTTAATGGTAACACCACCCTTTCACCTACTAACAGAAATACAACGAAGAATATTCAAAAAAATACACACATACTCAAAATAAAACACTAAATACTCCACCACCCAATTGTTGAAAGAACTCCGTAAGGAATAATCCCCTTATATCAATAACCCCCAGGGGACCCGCGAAAATCGCTAAACTCGCTATTTTGGGACCCGCAGCGGAGTTACTGGTTATCCAAGTGCACCTCGGTGGATGCACCAAAAAGTGTAAAGGAGACAACAGAAAATAACACATCAAGACATCCCCAAGATAAGGCTTTCATAAACCCAGACATTCCTAAGATAAATCACCGCTAAGATAAAAGCAACCATAAAACATTCCTAAGATATCCCTAAGATATCTAAGATAAAATGCCTAAGATCAAAAACCAACGTATTCACGTACCAGCACCGGTACGATATGCTGGTGGATCGCCGCGGATGCAGGAAACCCACCCATCACGTGATACCGTGTTTACGCGAGGCGCGGCCTCCGGTTCTCACCCCGGCGAAAAACGTAGAAAAAGCGTCTCCGCTAACTAAACCCCCCTTTCTTTCCTCTAGCCAAACACCGCTTTTTTGCACGATATATATATATAAAAATGGACAAGCTCAAGGATGTATGTGGACTCTTTTACTAGGACCTGCGGGAATCCCCGCAACGGCCCTTTTTTCCGTGGATCATGGACGGTGACTTTTTTACTCGGCGGGTAAAAATACACGTGTCGCTATGATTTGCACGCCTGTTGGTCACTCAGGGGCAAACGGCGGGAATTTCAAAATTACCTTTCACAAAAAAGTTCCCCCTTACAAAATACAATGGCACAATACTAACCCCCCAGAAAATCAACAGTTTGAAATTGGACGCCGAGAAGTGGCAGGAGAAGTCGGACGAGTTGGCCGACAAGATCAAGGAGTTGGAACAAGAAAACTTGGACAAGGACCACCAAATCCAGGCGTTGACTAGAAAAAACCAGGTGCTCGAGGAGCAAGTGGAGAAGTTGGAGACTGACGTGACCGAGATCAAGGAGACCGCCGACCAATCGCACTCGTTGAGAACTTCCAACGACAACTACACCAAGAAGAACCAGGTTCTCGAGGAGGAGTTGGAGGAGGCCGACAAGAACTTGAAGGAGACCACGGCCAAGTTGAGAGAGACCGACATCAAGGCCGAGCAATTGGAGCGTAAGGTTGCTTCGTTGGAGTCCGAGAAGGACGACTGGGAGAAGAAGTTCGAGGAGTTGGACGAGAAGTACAGCGCAGCCAAGGCCGAGTTGGACGAGATCAGCCAACAGTTGGAGGCCATCTAAGCTGGCCGGAGCCTCTTCTTCGTGTTGGTCAGGTGTCGCCACGGCATATTTATCGATGTATACATGTATAGGCTGCGCGACCGCAAATTGATACCAAATTTATTAAGGCGGGTATTTAGTATACTTCTCAATAGCCACTGCATCAGGTGTCTGCATCAGGTGCCTGTTTATTTAATCTTTGTTTTGTCCGTAGTGTAAGACAATGCAGTGGTTATAGTTTCCTATTTTGGTCACCTTTCCTAGAGGCACACGCGGTGGCTGACTGTGGTCATTGAAAGCCTAAACGGGAAGGAAATATCCATTGCACGTGATACTTGAATTATTCAGTATTTCAACTTCTATGGATGTTAAATCATTAAATGTAAAGAAACACGGTATCAAATTACGGAAAAAAGGAACATTTCCTCACTGTTTGTCTGTCTCAGTCTAGTGAGTGGGATGAAATAGTCAACTTTG
>JAJMIV010000072.1:0-34763 GCA_030563445.1 Metschnikowia gruessii
ATTACGCAAATCGTGATGGTATTACGCAAACACAGCGAAAGTGAGAAAGGCTGAAAATTACGCACTCATTGGTCCTCACTCAGGCTTCAGCTACTTACTTCACTACCCACTGCTAAGAATTGCTTCATGTCGATGCATTTTAGTATGAATTAATTATTCTTTAGTGAAAATACAAATTGAAATATCCAACGAAAAATTCATTTCAAATACAGTGGCTGATAAAGAAAATATGGACAAGGTGTATCCTGAAGAATTGTATGACAGTGGTCACGTGCCCCATGATACTTCTCGCTCGCTCGTGTGCCTCCCCCGGCCCCGCCCGGCCTCTTCTGGAACATTATCGCAGCCATTTGTTTTGTGCCTAATACTACCATCTTCTGCTATAATACCTGCAATTCACCCAGACTCGAGCAATTTCGGCCCCAGTCTTTAGCGCCTGCTTCTCTCTTCTAAAATGCTTGTAAAATCCAAAAACATCTTCATTGCGTTTTTTCTTTTGCTCTCTTTTGCTTGCGCAACCACAGTGCTGGGGGTCCGTGAGGTGCCCGAACGCATTGTCCACTCAAGAACAAATCCCACACCAGAAAAGCCGGAAAGTATTGCGTCGCCACTCCCTAGATCATCTTTACTCCTCATGGGCGTGGTTCCAGATACAAAAGTCAAGCTGAAAACCGATTATATCAAGGAGTTTTTGGCGTTTCTGTCCCTCAACAGCTTCCGTACACTCTCCACCATTGATAATGCTCCACTCAAGACCAAGTTCACAAACCTCGAGCGCATTTTGTCTGACGAGAGCGATTTGCGCACATGGACTCGGTTCATTGTGGAGAACGATAGGGACGAGGACTTTGTGCCTCCCGACGAGCCTTCAGGAGCTGAAAGTATCGACCTTAAAATTGACGACTTCATTGAATATTTGGTGGAGCACCGTGGGTTTGCGGCTGAAGATTTGCAGTTTCTTCACGACACGAATTTCGACAGCGATTATGACACAATCGACGAGGAGCTCACGGAGATCAAAGCCGGTTATGCGTCGACGGGGATCGCAGACGCGTACTTCAGGAGTGATGCGGTCAAGGCCAGCATCACTTCCTTGGTCAAGTTTGTGTCAGTGTTTTCCGCCATAGTTCCATTTTTGTGAATAAATGATGCGTTGGTATCGCCAATGGAGGTTAGCATACCCACTCGGTTGTGCTTCTTAGAACTCGGTTGTGCTTCTTTGAAAGTCAGATGAATCATCTGATGCTAGACCTGGCAATCATAGCAACAGCTTAAATTAGAACCCTCTTAATAAATGTTTGGCATGCTTGGGATACATTCCACGCAGGTGGGTCAGTTGGTGTAATGGACCACCTTTAATTTCAGTAAAAGCCATGGACTCGCGGTTTTATGAGGATGGGAATAATATTCGCGAGAACCAAAGCAGTTTATGTGGTGTGATCGAATTCAGAACTTGAGAATGTCAATCAAGAAATATCGACATATACTTCCCTCATACAGCGAACTGTTTAGGAAAACTCGAGACACGACTGACCATAAAAACTTCCAACCAACATTACCCCGTAACAAATCAGCCCAAAGACCAATTCTTGTCCAGCAGAAAATCTATTGAAAGCCACCCACTTGGAGGAATAAGTAACACGCTCGATTTTCAGGGCAAAATCATTCAGTCAATAAGTTACCCACTTTTTAACCGATCCCGATTTCCATGACAGCCTTCACACAGTCTCGATAAATTATCGCATTTGTGGTGATTTCTCGTGAGCATGTTTTCGGATATGCACCGCCAGTTTTAGTCACCAAGAATAATGCACTAAGAGCTTTTGGAATGGTGCTTAACGTCTAACGCCTCAAATGCATAAGCAATCGGGTCAACTGGTACATCTATATGCCTCACCCAGTAATCTGACCGGGAGAATGAAACCCAATGAACATACCCAGGTGTCAGTGGCAGTGGCAGTTGCCTTGGTCAGAACGAGTGCGACATTAACTTGCCAAGAAGTTCATCAACCAGTATAAAAAATTACCAAAATCACACCCCAAGTGTGCAATTCTCAACTGGCATGGTTTCAAGTAGACTCAAGGATTCATGGCAAAATAATGGAGTTAGTTTGTCCCATGGCTGGTGTCGAATTGGACTTGTCATAAACCAAGATATCGCACATATACATATTGGAACCTCCAACAACGAAAACACAAAACGAAGTTCAAGAAGACAGATTTTGACGTAAAAAGTTCTAATCAGGAGTTCCCCGCATTTATAAGCCGCTCCAGGGATCTCCCCATTTGTGAGTATACCCATTCTATCAGAAACAAGGCAACCCATTGAAATTATCAGAATATCACAGTCTACCACTGGAAGCACACAAGAAACGACCAATCATCGCTACTCCAAAAAAATGTACATCGCACTTCCCTTCGGCGGGTAGTTCCCCCCTTACTCCTTCTCCAATACATCTATATTTGTAGATGATAACCGCCACATTACAAGCATAAAAGCAGTACGGAAAGGCTCAAACTTTAACGCAAGAAACTTCACGTACTCATCGTGCACTGGGGTCCAGTCGCGCTTGGATTTATTCGAGTGAAACTTCGATTTCCGCTTTAAACGGGCCTTGAGCTCTTCTACGGCATGGACCCCCGCTTTAGTCTGTTCGAGAACTTCGGGTCTCACCTGTAAATACCGTGCCACTCCTCTGGCCACACCCAAGTCATCGTAGGCGAAAATGTCGAGCTCTTTAAGGGTGAAAACGGCAAACATATTGGCCGACCATTCACCAATACCATTGAGTTTAGTCAATTCGGCAATAAGTTCGGTGGTCGAGCTGGTTTTGTAAAACTCTGGGGAAGTCAAGTTGGACTCGGGATCAGAAAACACCTCGCTGATATGTACTACATACTTGACTTTCATTCTCAGTAACCCCACGGCCTTTAACGTGTCTAAAGGTACATTTAAAGTATCCTTTGGGGTCGGAGAACCGGCAAACAAGTCCCTGAACCTGTTTTTGATGGCCTTGGCGGCTGTTCCCGACACTTGCTGGGAAATCACCGACGAAATCAACGAGTACCAGTAATGGATGATCAATTCGGGGCCCAGAGGCTCTGGGAGGTCAGTTTTCCTCGCAAAAGCGTCAAAATTTCCATGTGCAACGGCCGGATAGAGCGAGGGGTCAATTTTCAACACATGTTTGATCGCTTCCACGAACTCAGGCGTATGATAATCCACAAATTCCGATGGGAGTTCGAGGTTTGGTGGGGTGATGATGTGCGCAAATGCTTGCTCAATATGGGGCCTCGAAGATGCTCTAGAGGTTGGCTTAGAAGGCGAACGCGGCAGTTTTAGTAAGGTGTTTCCATTGTTCGTGGTTACAGAAGATACATTGGAAGAATTTTCTAACTTTCCTGGGGAAATAAGTGTATTTTTCAGGACCAGTGTTTTGGGTAGCAGCAGGGTCTTAGTTTTGGCCTTTGCCACCCTAGAAGGGACCAGAACATCTAAGGGTTGGGCCACTTTTGCACCGCTTCTCGAACGGGTCACACGCATTTCTGAAAAAAAGGCGTATTTGTGTTTGAGAAGAGTTTAGATAATAATTTGGTAGACCATTTACGGAGAATAAGTCTTCCAAATAGTGTGCTACAGATAAGGTTGTGGGAGTGCATACACGTGTACATCCACCATAGGAAAAGTTCACTTGCTGAACCACAAGATTTCAACAGAAAAGGTTTCACATGATAGTATGTGTATAATTAGAGGGAGATGTAGAGAAATAAGCTGTAAAAGATGCAAAGAGACAGAATAATTCGATGGTCTTTCAATAGTCTTGTATGTGTTAGTCAGAATAATTTTCACATCTAGGCCCGAAGGCGTCAGGTAATGTAGATAAGGTTGTTTATGTTGTATCATCATTCACATACCGTTATTTAATGGGTGCAATCCATTTTTTTGTGGGTAGTATCCATTTTTATGGAATTTCTGGGAGGTTTGGGAGTTTTTTGTGTTTCTGGATTGTTTTCCTAGTGGTGGAAGATTTTGGTGAGTGGGAAGAATGTTGTTGAAGAATACACGGGCCATCGCACTATTCGGCCGGGTAACCCTCGCACCAGATGTAGGGCCCAGGACGGGGTGTAATTTGCTAGGGCCATTGAGCAGTAAAATTTGAAGAATTCAAAAAATTTAGTATTCAGTTTTAGCGGTTTTTTGGTGAGTAGCTAATGCGTTTTTGATGGTTTATTGATGCGTTTTTATTGAATATTCTGAGGATTCTTCTGCGGATAATTGGTGGGAGTATGGGGTATTTATCTCACTGGGTCTTGCTCCTCATACTGACGAGTACTGCGAAAGGTGATTACGATGTATTTTTGAAAGTAATGGAACATGCCATCGAGACGTATATTTTGTTTTGCGCGACTTTTATTATTTGTGGATTCTAGTTGGCATTATTTACTGAAGAATTTTTTCTAAATTTCGGGCTTTAAATATCAACGCTTACATATGCCTGTTGGTGTGGGTGTGGTCGGTCACGTGCGACTTTATACTCGGCCATGGTATAGAATAAGATTTTATGATATTTTTAGTATGCTAGTAATCCTTTAAGATACTTACTGTGTTTTCTTTTGTTCCCGTATAAAAGAAACTCGGTGATAATTATTCGTATGAAGAATACTGGCGAGGTCATACGTGGCGAAGAGTCCGTTAACCTCTACTAATAAATGTGCGGTTTATAAGGACAGGGTTGAAATTATGTCCAGGCAACACACCCAAAAATTGTTCCCGGGTGGTTTAAATGTAGCAGTTCCAAAATTAGAGGTTTTTAGATACTGATGGTCAGGTTTTGTGGGTGTTAACTCACATACTTGGGCCTTTATCTTGGAGTTTATGCTTTTATGAGCAAGTGTAATATAGCAACACCGAACGCTGCAATAATTGGGTACGCTGAGAATCCCCTAAAAAGATATGGACAATCAATTTCTAAGTACAAAAAGCCGTTTTATCGTAAATAGACGGTAGCTAGTTCTGAATAATTCTGGCTTTCTTGGTTTGGGAATTCCGATACTCTATGTTTGACCTGGTGTGATCATCAACCCTGAAAAATACCTGGGAGACCCAGACAAAGTGATCCATGACGACAATAAGACACGATTCTTCAAAGATCAATTTTAGCATAGTTTTGTTGACATAATTCTTAACCAGATGCATGTTTACGGTAAGATAATACACCACATAATGTTTTGGATTATGTTCACGAACCCATCCAATACGAAGGTCTTATCCCATTTGAACTAGTGAGCTCAAATACCTAACATCATCGCCGAGACCATTTCCGGTTGAAATTGCGAGCAGCTTAGGCTTTTCCCAATGGCAAACTTTGCTTCACTGAAGAACCGATTAATTCCCCCGAAACCTGAGTAAAACTTGAGATCGTGTAATACAGCTCTACTGAAAATCTCACACCTTGCACACTTCAATCTAATAAACATTCTATTCAGCATGATGTATCAAACACCCTACTCTGGCTAAATTCTAGTCATATATAACAAAATAAACTTATGCCCACACTTGCAACTGTTCAAAGAAATCAACTCTTTTCTCAGTCTTATCAATCTTCTGAACAACAGCGTATCTCAAATCATCCACCATAACAGGGTGACCACAAGTGATGAATGCAACACTTTTGGTGGCCTCTTCAGTCTCCTCATCAACAATGGAATCCATCAGAGGACGCCCAGTTTTGAAAGTCACATGTGGGAAATGTTCATTGAGCAACTTAATAATATCCCGTCCTTCTTTACTGGTGATATCCTTTTCTTCAGATGAAGACTCTTCTCTTGTGATCATACGTTCAAGAAGAACTCCAGTATCACCTCCCTCGGGTCTGGTTACATACACCGTGGTTTCCACCTTGGTATTTCTCAAGGAATGCAATTCCTCCCAAACCCAATCAATTGTCAGGATTTCGCGAAGAACCCACACCAACTTGACCCTTTGCTTGGAATTTTCAACAGCCTTTCTAGCCAAATCGTAACATTCAGAGAAAATACCAGGAATACCATTTCCACCAGCCACAAACACAACATTATCGTGACCTTTGACAGCACATGCTTGTCCATATGGTCCCTCCACACAAACCCTAACGGTGCAAGTTCTATCAGGGATATCCAACAACTTCTTGGTAAGGTAGTGCGTCGCACCCTTTTTGGTCTTCAAGATAAATACAATTTTGTTTTCTTCAACGGTCGAGTCCAAGAAAGTGAACGGGTGAGATTGCCAGAAGTACCAACTATGACAGAAATACACCCACGCGTGACCACCTGGAACAGATTTCCAGTACTTGGGTTTAGGAACAACCACCCTCAAACATTCATCTGCAAGCAACGTGACTGTGGCATTTGGAGCACCGAAAGAAATCATGCGAATAACTCTAACAAACCTATCAAAAGACCAGATTGCAACCGCCGCAATAAGCCATTCCATGAACATTCGCATTTCAATGTGTCTCCACGCACCCAAGACGAAAGCAATGGCCATCAGAATATGGATGGCCAAAAACACCTCGTAGAACTGGCGACGCAAAAAGAGTAACCCTTGGAAACAAATTATGCCACCGGCAGTGATAGCAACCACACCATAGATAATATAATCAAGTTTCATCACCATCAGATACAATTTCGCGTTAATGAAGATGGTACTGAAACACATTG
Organism: Metschnikowia gruessii; assembly: GCA_030563445.1. Taxonomy (NCBI): domain Eukaryota; kingdom Fungi; phylum Ascomycota; class Pichiomycetes; order Serinales; family Metschnikowiaceae; genus Metschnikowia; species Metschnikowia gruessii. The sequence goes on from JAJMIV010000072.1 coordinate 6,700, forward strand.
CGTGAGTGAACACCAAGGCAACAATAACTCTACCAATCCATCTGTGGTACAAGATAAACGTTGAATACTTCCATCTGGTAAGCCATTGCAAAAAGTTATTTCTTCCTGCAGTCAAGACCAATAATGGAATAAGCATGGTTCCCATTATTCCAGTTCTGAATGCGACGTATCGCAACACAGCTTGATATCTGGTAGTGTAGAGAGGGTTTCCAGCACTCCAACCAATCTTCAATGCATTGAAGAGGAACGTCAACCAGAAGAAACCAGAGAGAATTAAAGATTCCAATCTGGAGGGAACAAGGAAGTTAAGTATGCCAAGAAACTGTTGGTGGTTGTTCTTCTTTTTCTTGATAAGCGCTGGTAAGGTAACATACTTTCTCCAAGCCTTAGATAACTTTCCGTTAAATGCATTTCTCAAGTTTGGCAAAAAGGCCACAGTCCAGTTGGATACAGCGGCAACCACAAAAACAAATGCCCAATACGCGTAAAGAGCATTCGAAAACCAGTACGCCCAGTTGACGTTTCCAAGAAAGTCTCTGTAAGCACCGCGGTACAGAATGGCCATTGTGCTGTTGACAAAAATTGGGAAGTCAATTATAGGTGGCTTGCTTTCACTCAGAAGTGCCACCGTAGTGAAATTCTTTCCGTTTTCGCCAAGGTAATGGAGGGCATTGGCAAGATCGTGCTCAGAAACAGTTGTATTATATTGGCTACCGCAATAAGAAGAAAACCAAGTAAAAGCACTTTTCGTGTCCAGATCAAGTGTCTTTAGACATCCAGCCATGGACGCCATAGCATTCTTATTTGTGCAAAAACACGAGTAAACTTCGGGATTTTGGTTGGTACAGAAAGAAGCAGAAGTGTAAAGTGCCATTGAGCAAGACATGACCTGAAATTGGGCATCTTGAAAGACTGCAAACCGTGTATATTGGTATGCAGATACATGAGCTATTGAAGAGAGCAAGTATATGGCAAGGGCAAGGTATCTCATTTTAATATTGAAAATTCATTTACGCTACAGCCAGGCCAGGTACCATCTGGTATTTATAGTAGATTTGCCCGACCCAAAACTGGGTGAGACCACTAGCCCGACAGGTGACTTTCGAAGCTAATGTTGGCCGTATCCAGGGGCGATTAGAGCCGTATGCATGAATGCATCCAACGAAACAATAAAGCAAAATTGTGCAGGGACATTATTCTTTTCAAGTTATTTAGTACACATTTTGGGTTCAACAACGTCAGAAGCAAGGCCCCGTATGCTTTGTTGAACTTTACTTTTGTGTAACTCAGAAGTATTTAATCAGAGTATTCCTAAAGCGAACTCACACAAGAACTTGTTTTGTTAAAACTCACTAATAGGGAATTCCCCGAAATTCCTCTCTGTAACTCTTCGTGAGGCTGAGTCATTGACATGATACCAAGAAAGCTTGCATTTGCAATTTGCCCATATTGCATGTAGGCTGTCTCGACCCGGAGTGAGCTAATGCTTGATATACGGTATGTGATACAAGAGAAAAAAACGCAGAAAAAACTTCAAAGTCAAAACTTTAAAGCGTCGTCACCCTGAAGATATTGATTCTGTCGTTTGGTCACGGTTTTATCACTAGGCCCCCAAATGTTGTCCGGGGATCAACACAAGAAAGGTTCTCCCAATATGATAAATTACTGCATGTATCGAATGGTAACCAAGAAACGAAAAAAAAATCAGCAATGCAGTTCATAAGTACAGGCAAGCTGGGTAATTCCTTGTGGTTGCTATTACTAAGATTACAATTCAATTAGTAATGTAGCTGCTCGCGTAAACATAACAGAGAATGCAAATCAAGTACCAGCGAGCGTGCACAAAACGACTTTACATACAGGTTTGCGACACAGTATTCAGTTGGAAAAAATACTGGTGATTATTATGTTCCAGCGAAACGATAAGAAAACATTTTAGTTTCAGATTGAATACCGCATGTAAAAGGTGTTAATCCATTATATGTCTTTGATTCTGGGGTGGCTCCCAGGATAACCTTCTAAAAGCGTTATATCCTAAGGATCGTCCTTCCTTTGTGTGAAACCCTCGGGGTAAAGTTGCATGTTTGCGTTGGGCTGTATTACCAATTTTCGGGCTTTCTTACTTGCTTGGACAATACAGCTGGAATTCACAACAGTTGTCACCAGTTCGCAAGGCTCAGCTATTCACATTAGTTGCTACACGTGACTTTACCCATTGCCTGCATACACGCAAATGTGGATCGAAAATACCAAGAAAAAGTCAGTATATTTGTGGGGATTCCAGGGCGCCGTGTGTTGACCAATAGGATTTAGGCCATTACTTAGGAATTAATATCCATTAATATTTCTATCGTATGGTTACTACTACAAAGCATAAAACCTAGCAGGAACATTTTAGACTGCCTCATTTTTTGGCTTTTATTCGAGCCTCCATAGTGTATCACAGGTGTGGTTACAATTCCCGCCTTCATGATTTGTCGATTTTGTGATCAGCACAGCCTCGCATTGTGGAAAACATTTCCTTCACACGACACAGTGCGACGAATGCGGGAATGTTGCTTTACCGCAATGTTCGCAAATCTATCAGCAATGTGTTGAACTTTGTGAGACAGGTCGTTATATGCGCTAACGTAAACACAGGCAGTTACAGAATCGGATATTTTGGAAGGTGGTTCGGTTATGCTGGTCTTTAACTTACTCCACCTGATATCTAATAAATTATATATACCTCTGTTATTCTTTTCACAAGTGGGGACCAAAATCCCTTTTTGGTCCGAGATCCAAGTTTTCTCTCTCCCGCGCCTGCGGGCCTGTCGTCGACTCGCGGTCGTGTCTCAACCTAAAATGTCTTCGGCTCGAGACGCCTGTATTAACAACACAATGTAATTACAGGTGCAAGCATTGATCAGCAGATACAAACAGGAATTCTGCGTCTGCAATGCTTCTAATTTGTGGATATAATTATGTTTAGTTGTAGGGCGCAAACCCCAGGGTTGTGTTCGCAGCTGATTACAAACAACATTAACACAAAGGCCGTGGTGTGCCAGCACCGGTTACCGAGATTGCGCTAAATCATGTCCTTCTGACCACATTTGGCACTTTTTAGAGATCATCAATTTGGACTCACCAATGCATGTAGTAAATTTACATATAACATGTGTTGATGTTGCTCAGGGAGATTACCCAGTCTGTTTGTTGTAGACTCTTAACCAGGCTGCAGTACCAATTAAGTCGTGCACACACCGTATATGGCTGAACCTAAACACCAACACAATTTAGATTCGGATATGTTATTTTCATAGGCATAACCTCTTTGATGACTTCTGATTGATAAATAGGGTAAACGTCATTTCCACCAGGAAAATATCACCTCAACTAAATATTTACGATAGTGAAACGTGTATACTTTGTCGTTTGAGTGATCTGAACCTCCGACCCTCTTGTTAGAGACTTAACCTTTCCATTTTTGCATACTAAATGCAAAGGTCACATAACACTAAACTGTAGCCATATTTAAGTGCGTTTATGCCCTTATAAGTAAGCTTTTCGAAGGAAAATTGGTGTTTTTACAATACCTTCAACGGTATTGTCGAAGTGCATTCTAGGATATTCATTCCAACTACCAAGACAAGGGACCCATAATTCGCCAAAATACTGAATGATCCGACAATAAGCATGTGTAACATGCTCAAATCATTACTTACAAACTGGAATGTAGGTTCCCTGGTCACAGCCACATATGACTCTATCGTATTGTCATTCTACAACCCCGAGAATGTTGAGAACTGCTTCTAAGTTCTGAGTCTTTCAGAAAGACCTCTAGAGCTGCCCAATAAGTATAGAAAAATTCAAAGGAGACATTCATTTCGAACACAATACGTTGTCTCTAATAGGGAATGTGTCTGTAAATGAAAGGCAAGTATTCTGAGATATGACCATTGGTAAATTCCTGTAGGTCCGCATTGGTATTTCTCTTGGAGGCATCTCACGGGATAATATTTTCGGTAGATACTTTTTTAGCCATAACTCGCCTATGAAAATTTTTTTATGTAATCAATTTAAACTACAACAAGATTTATTTCCACGATACCATAGACCTTGAATCATACATACATAGTATATAGATATTAGCATGACCAAGTAAACGTTGTACCACCTGATACTTCTATAACATTCTTTACTAAGTATACAAACACTTCTCAGAACCAATTTATGCCCACACTTGTAACTGTTCAAAGAAATCAACTCTTTTCTCAGTGTTATCAATCTTATTCACAACTGCGTATCTCAAATCATCCACCATTATAGGGTGACCACAAGTGATGAATGCAACACTATTGGTGGCCTCTTCCGTCTCCTCGTCAACAATGGAATCCATCAGAGGACGCCCAGTTTTGAAAGTCACATGCGGGAAGTGTTCATTGAGTAACTCAACAATATCCCGCCCTTCTTTGCTGGTGATATCCTTTTCTTCAGAAGAAGAATCTTCTCTGGTGAGAATGCGCTCGAGAAGAATATCTTCATTTCCACCTTCGGGTCTGGTGATGTAAACAGTTGTCTCGACTTTAGTGTTCTTTAAAGAGTGCAACTCTTCCCACACCCACTCAACTGTCAGAATCTCACGAAGAACCCACACCAACTTAACTCGTTGTTTAGCATTGTTAACTGACTTTTTAGCCAAATCGTAACACTCTGAGAAAATACCAGGAATACCATTACCACCCGCAACAAACACAACATTGTCGTGGCCCTTCACAGAGCAAGCTTCTCCGTAAGGACCCTCAACACAAACTCTGACTGTACATGTCTTTCCAGGAAGTTTTGCCAACTTTTTAGTGAGATAATTAGTCGCACCCTTCTTCGTCTTCAAGATAAACACAATCTTATTTTCTTCAACCGTCGAGTCCAAGAAAGTGAATGGGTGAGATTGCCAGAAGTACCAACTATGACAAAAATAAACCCAAGCGTGTCCACCAGGAACAGATGGCCAGTACTTGGGTTTGGGAACAACCACCCTTAAACAGTCATCTGCAAGTAAAGTAACAGTAGCCTTTGGAACACCAAAAGAGGCCATGCGCACAATCCGCACAAATCGATCAAACGACCAAATTGCAATGGAGGCAAACACCCACTCCATGTACTGGCGCATCTCAATATGTCTCCAGGTTCCCAAAATAAAGGCCACAGCCATCATTATATGAATGGCCAAAAACATCTCGTACCACTTACGACGTAAGAAAAGTAACCCTTGGAAGCACATTAACCCTCCCGCAACAGTGCCAACAACACCATAGATGATGTACTCTTTTTTCATAGAAGTAAGGTATGATTTCCGGTTGATGTAGATCATACTGTAGCCCATAGAATGGATAAACACCAATGCAACCACAACTCTACCGATCCATCTGTGGTACAAAATAAAAGTGGAGTATTTCCATCTAGTGACCCACTGTAAGAAATTGTTTCTTCCTGCAGTCAAGATCAATAATGGAATAAGCATAGTACCCATAACACCGGTTCTGTCGGAAACAAACCTTAGGATGGCGGAGTATCTGGTGACAAAAACTGGGTTACCCACACTCCAGTCCATGTATAGGGCATTGAAAAGGAACGTCAACCAGAAAAAACCAGAGAGTATAATCGACTCTAATCTGGATGGAACAAGGAAGTTGAGAATTCCAAGAAACTGCTGGTGGTTGGTTTTCTTTTTCTTGATTAGTGCTGGTAAAGTGACGTAATTTCTCCATGCCTTAGAGACTTTTCCATTACACACATTTCTCAAGTTGGGCAAAAGTGCCACACTCCAATTAGATACAGCAGCAACAACAAACACAAAAGCCCAATATGCGTAAAGCGCATTGGAAAACCAGTACGCCCAGTTGAAGTTTCCATAGAAACCTTCATAGGCATGATAGTAAGCTTCGGCCAGGGTTTTGTTGACGTAAATTGGGTAGTCGATTTTCGTAGGCGTTTTGCTTTTGGTCAGCGAGGATGAGGACGAAGATGAATTAGTGCTGGCTCCTGAAGATGTAGAGACAGCACCGAAAGAAAGCGATGCTGATCCTGTTGAAGCAGTTCCCGACACTTTTGATGAAGAGACTGTGGAATTCACATGGGATGTGGAATTTGTTTTGGAAGTGGAAGCACTGGATGAAGAGCTACTCAAGGAAGACTTGGTAGATGTAGAGTTGCTCGAGCTTGAAGACGACGAGGCGGCAACTGCAGTAAAATTCTTACCTTTTTCACTAAGATACTCGAGAGAAGTGACAAGGTCTTGCTTCGAAACAGTGGTGTTATATTGGGTACCACAATAAGAAGAAAACCAGGAAAAAGCAGTGTTTGTGTCCAGATCAAGGGTCCTAAGACACCCCGCTAAAGAAGCCATGGCATTCTTGTTGGTACAGAAACATGAGTACACACGAGTATTCTGACCCGTACAAAAGATTGCAGACGTGTAAAGTGCCATTGAACAGGACATGACCTGAAGCTGGCCTTCCTGGTATACCGAAAAGCTCTCAAACTGGGATGCAACCACATTTGCAAGCAACGAGAGGAAGCATATAGCAAAGGCAGAGAACCTCATTATGTTGGTGACAAAGAAATTTGGTCACCCTCAAATATCGGGCCCATGGGGCTTTATATGCTTTTTTGTCCATTTCGAGGTCCATTCTGGGGCCAATGGCAGCATTTCCATACGGCTTCTCATTGGCGCCCTTTGGTTCAGAATCATTTGCTAAAGGCTTTTTGTACCAGCGTTTGCAGCTATGCATGTGAATGCATCTGATCAAAATGATACGCCGAACTTGTGCAGGGATCTTATCCATCTTGTGTGATTATGCGACAAGATCAAAGGCTAAATCTGCTTAAGGTACAGTGAAAGCATGCCAATGCGGGGAACTTAGTTGGCTTTAATCCTTAACTTATTGGTGCCAGCTTTTCTTCTTGTGCTCAACATCATAAAAGATGACAGCCTTAGTTGACACAAATTGACAAGAAAATCAAAAAAGACCCCAAAACTGCGCCGTCTTACCCTTTACGAGGCTTGACTTGGTGATGCCAAGAAAATTTAAATGCAAACTTAAACGCAACTTCGTCACAAGGCGTGCACACGATTGTCTCAACCTGGGTCGGCCTTACGCCCAAGCGGGAAAGTGATACAGGCTCCTTTACTTCACGAGAGAATGTATGGATTATTGGCTGAAAAAGATGGCTTGAGCGAGGGACACAATCCCGGTCACAGGCGCCCGGTTTAGTATGGCCCGCCGTCAAATTTTGGTAACCCCACCAAATCTGACAGAATCAAACATAATAGCAACACCAACATTTTGAAAATACTGAACCAGGTAATTCACAACCCCTGCGGTAAGGGATGTCTGAACCAACGATTCCCCCACCACAAATGCGTACCTGATTCTTTTGACCATCATGTAATACAGTCAGTATGTGCAGAAGAGCACGGCGAGTTCAATCCCCGATGCATGTTTCCCCTAGATCAAAAGCCGAGCAATGTTCACTCTCGGAGAAAATTTTGAGCCGCCGAAGCTAACACGCAGGGAAATGTTTTCTGCCCAGCCCAGGGCCAGATCCATATCCTCCAATGAACAAGGTCCAAAGGATCATAAACTGTAAGAAATTAAAGCGTGTATTTGTGTTTTGTAAATTTTTCTTTTTGTTTTAGTTCCTTTTTTACATTGATTAAACAATTTGCGTACCTTTTACCTTCCAACTCAGGCGTTGCCCGACTTTCAGGCGGGTCAAGCCATTGCAAAGGGAGCCTCATGGTAGAATATTCAGCTTTGGGAGTGCACCATTGTCCCCCACGCCCAAATGCACGAGTGTGTATTTTTTCATGCAAGAATAGAAAATTTTTCATCTTTGCGAGCAATCAATAAAGATAAATGCAGATATTAAAAAATAAATAACGAACCGCGGCTAACTGTGGTGTTATTTAGGCTATTCTTGCTTTGAGTAGATGAACTGGGCTCCAAATTCTGACCTTCGCAATTCGCAATTCGCAGTTTGCAGCTTGAGCTTGAGCCTTGCAAGGCTTAGACCCTTTTCTTTGCTACACGTGACTTTGTCTTTTATCTTTAAATTTGAAGGATTAAATTAAGGGGAAATAGTGTGAAGGAAATGATGCCACATGTGATTGTGGTAGATGTGAATTTCTTAAAAACCAAGAAAATGCAATAGGTCAAAATCTCAGTCTTAATTATTTAAAATAATTATTTAAAATTCTGTTCCATAGGAATGTTTGTGGTAGCCGTGACTTCACTGAGATCACTGAACAATTCAATTCTTAGCGAAAATAGTTTTATTCATTTTCTTCTATTTTCTCACTGAATGATAATTTGCGCCGCAAGGCCGACTCGGACGAGAATACGAAAATATGGTTTTATGCTTCGGCTCTTCTGATTTGTGAGTCTGTCCAAATAAGCCTCGTACTTGTAGAGGAAACCATTTACTACGACAGCCAATAGCGTTGCACCGGGCAACATTTAGAGTGCGAAGAATTAGTGCACTACGGAGAATGCCGAGATTGTGTTCATGTATTTTTCCCATTAATAAAAATTAGTGCTGAATTTCTCGAATTGAGAATTTGGGTGAGAGTTAACAATTTTTACATAAATTCCGGTCGCGCATCAAAATATTTAAAGACAAAAACTGAAAAATAAATACTAGAATTAGAAAAAAGGGAGATAAAGAGCAATCATGTAAATTTTTTACGAGGCTAAAGGTCATCGGAGAAGTTATGGAAATTTTCGTCGACGCATTGTTTTTCTACACATATTTGTAATTTAAATATGAGTCCGAATTATCTGGCGTTAAAAGAGGACGGGTGCGATTAAGTAAAAACTAGTCGTGCACAAACCGATTTTGCGACGCAAAGTTTCGGTTTAGTTCGGGCATTGTTTATAAAACCTTCTATATGAGTTTCCCTCGGATTTTCAATATTGTGCTTATATCAAAGCGTAAGATCAAAAAAACAATTTCTTCTATGCCTCAACTTATCGCTCGAGCATGAAACAACGCTAGATACTCTTACGTACCCTTTAGTGTTGCGCGCTGTCGGGGATGTTTTTGAAGAAAAACGTATTTGTGTAACTACCAAAATACGATTAGATCCTGCTTACTGGCACCTTCACCAAGATTTTTGAACTTTCAATTTGCTTTTCCAGATTAAGAATATGCACTATTATTCTGCTTGTGGTGGACTGTCATTTGGAAGTTGTTACAACTCTTAAGCCTTGAGGTGTCGTTCTGATTATAACGATATTTTCAATGTTAAAGAACACCCTGAAGGAATCACAATAGATGAAGCAGACAAGAATATATTATATGCCAATATAAGTAACGGCGAATTGTAAATTGTCTAACCACACAGTGCCAAAGGCTTTTCTACATTGTTCATATAGTGTTTTTTGTGATACGATTTGCTCCTTAAAAAAAGCCATTATCAATAAGTTCCAATTGACTTAACGATTAGCTCTTTTATAATTCAACCCTACACAGCTTTTTGGTTCGCTTTGAGCTTCTATAGTTTTGGCATCGGAATGCGGCTATCTTGTATCATGGGTTTAAAGTAAAAAAAAAAAAAATGTCCCGATTACTGGGAGCTGGCTCTGGGAATTAAATTTCTGCCACAATTACGCAGCCGAAATTCCAAAAACCGCGGCGAACTTTGTGCAAAAAGCGTATTGTTCCTTTATCTCATGTAAACTCTATCTCATGATAAACATACCTGAGATAAATTTCAAAATTCCGAAGTATCAGATTGTGTTTAAAGTTTGCCTTCGTTAGACAGACGAACTATTTACCATGTTGAAAGCTATGATACCATCACGATAGTTCACATCGCAAAATCAAGAAAGGAGCGACCAAGATACAAGTTTGGCGATTTCACGAACCACCGTTGTTAAGCGGTGTTGAGCATATTTTTGGTGCGTCTCATCACTAGTAACCAATAGATACCAAGGGGAGACCTCATCTCCAAATAACATTGGATACGATTGGCCCAGCTAACTTATCCTGCTCACATGTTCTTTTTCTTAGGATGGGCTACTCCTAACTGAACTATCTTTTTGTTCTATTTTTCACGAGAAAATAGTAAAACTACCTTGGAAACGGTAAGAATTGGTATTATGACGTGGAAGAGCGAAAAAGTTTCCTTGATGAGTAAGAAAAAGGAGTATCAAAAGTATAACTCTTTTCTAAAGCTCACAATTACAAATTATTAGGCATTTAACACATTTTAAAAACTTGGGAAATCATGAAATTCGTTCATGTAAGCATGTTCCTAGAGTAGAGGGTTTACCTTTAAACAAATTGACGGTTATCACCATCAACCGACGTTTTGACTTGTTACTGTCCAATTTCCCAAATCCTACTTCCCTCTGTTCGTTCAGATACTAGAAGAAATACACTGTGTCACCATCATCATTCTCAATCCCCAATCATGGCCCACCGTCATCTTTCTATAACAAAGTTTATTAAATATACATGCTCAAATGCTTACGGGTATTATCTGAGACCCAACCTTAGGCCCACACTTGCAATTGCTCAAAGAAGTCAAGACGCTTCTCAGTCTTGTCGATCTTTTGTACAACAGCGTATCTCAAGTCGTCAACCATAACTGGGTGACCACAAGTGATGAAAGCGGCACCCTTGGATGCCTCTTCGGTTTCTTCGTCAACAATAGTATCCATCAGTGGACGACCAGCCTTGAAAGTAATGTGAGGGAAGTGCTCACTAAGCAATTCAATGATATCTCTACCTTCTTTAGAAAACAGGTCTTTCTCCTCTTTCTCTTCGGAAGACGACGAGTCATCTCTGGTTGCCATGCGCTCAAGAAGAATACTCTCGTTTCCACATTCTGGTCTGGTGATGTACACGGTAGTCTCGACCTTGGTGTCCTTCAATGAGTGCAACTCTTGCCAGACCCATTCGATGGTCAGAATCTCACGGAGAACCCACACCAACTTGACTCTTTGCTTAGCGTTGTTGACCGACTTCTTGGCCAAGTCGTAACACTCAGAGAAGATACCTGGAATACCATTACCACCAGCAACGAAAACAACGTTATCGTGGTTCTTGACGGAACATGCTTCTCCATATGGGCCTTCAACGCAAAGTCTCACGGTACAAGTCTTACCTGGGAGTTTCGACAACTTCTTGGTGAGGTAGTTAGTCGCACCCTTCTTGGTCTTCAAGATGAAAATGATCTTGTTTTCCTCAACAGTGGAGTCCAAGAAAGTGAAAGGATGGGATTGCCAGAAGTACCAACTGTGGCAGAAGTAAACCCAGGCGTGTCCACCAGGAATAGACTTCCAGTACTTAGGTTTTGGCACAGTAACTCTCAAACAGTCATCAGCAAGCAAAGTGACGGTGGCCTTAGGGAAACCGAAAACGGCCATACGGCCCCATCTGACAAGTCTGTCGAAACTCCAAACTGCAATAGAGGCATAGAGCCACTCCATGTAAGTACGCATCTCGATGTGTTTCCAAGTACCCAAGATAAAGGCGACGGCCATCAAGATATGGATGATTAAGAACACCTCGTAGAACTTCCGACGCAAAAAGAGCAATCCTTGGAAGCACATAAGACCACCAGCAGTAGTAGCAACAACACCATAGATGATGTATTCTCTCTTCATCGCAGTGAGGTAGATCTTACGGTTAATGTAGATCATACTGTAGCCCATAGAGTGCACAAACACCAAGGCAACCACAACTCTACCAATCCATCTGTGGTACAAGATAAAAGTGGAATACTTCCATCTGGTGAACCATTGCAAGAAGTTGTTTCTGCCTGCAGTCAAGAGCAACAAAGGAATAAGCATGGTACCAATGACACCGGTTCTGTCAGACACATATCTCAAGATAGCAGAGTATCTGGTGACAAAGACGGGGTTTCCAGCACTCCAACCAATCTTCAAAGCATTGAAAAGGAATGTCAACCAGAAGAAACCGGAGAGAATCAAAGATTCCAATCTGGATGGAACAAGGAAGTTGAGGATCCCAAGGAACTGTTGATGGTTGTTCTTCTTCTTCTTGATAAGTGCTGGCAAAGTGACATACTTTCTCCAAGCCTTAGAGATCTTACCATTGCAGACATTTCTCAAGTTGGGGAAGAGCACCACACTCCAGTTACAAACAGCTCCAACAAGGAAAACAAGAGCCCAGTAGGCGTAAAGACCAGTGGAGAACCAGTAAGCCCAGTCGAAGTTTCCAAGGAAATCTTCGTAAGCACGGTGGTAGAGAATGGCCAGGGTGCTGTTGACATAGATAGGGTAGTCAATCTTAGTGGGGCCCTTAGCAGCAGGTGCTGCCGACAGAGCCAGACCTGTAGAGTTGGTCTTGGTTGCATTTCCTGAAGTCATTGGGATGGTACCATTAGACAACGAGACAGAACCTGAAGCAAGAGCAGAAGTCTTTGATCCAGTAGAGTTGCTTGCAGAAGTAGAGTTGCTGGAAGTCGTAGTGGCATTCTTCGAACCAGAGGTGGAGTTGCTGGATGCCGAAGAAGACGAACCCTTTACTGCAGTGAAGTTCTTTCCTGCGGTGTGGAGGTAAGCAAGAGCGTCAGTAACATTCTTTTCAGTGATAGTCACATTTTGGGACAGACAGTACTTCACATACCAGTTGAAGTTGTGAGCAGCAGAGGGCTTAACGATCTTAGCACACCCGGCCAAAGATGCCATGGCATTCTTGTTGGTACAGTAACATTTGTATCCACGAGCAGTCTGGCCTGGACAGAAGATGGCAGACGAGAAAAGAGCCATGTGACACGCTCTGATTTCAAGGAACCCATCATCGTACAAATCGAACTTCAGGTTCTGGGCTGCGAGGACATCTGCCACAAGGAAAAGTGAGGAGATGAAGAGAGCGAGAAACCTCATTTTGCGACTTGTGAAAGAATAACCAAAAAGCCCCAGAAAGAGCGATTACTCGTGGGTATTTATAAAGGAGGTTGGAAAAAATTACCATCCTCTAAACACGACATTCCATTGGCTCCTGTGGCCTTATTCAATGGGCATCCTCGACCTCATACATGTTCATGCATTTGATGAAAATGATACTGGCTGATTGTGCAGGGATCTTATCCATCTCATGCAGAGGCCACCATGTGTGCAAGACGTTAAAACGGCCATTTACCAGATCCGATGGTTAAGTTTTGATGTTGGCCACCTCACTAGAGCGGTCATTGCCTCTAATGGTGACACAAACCCGGTGAAAAAGAATTTTAAACGAAAAATCTCACAACAATTAGTATGAAATACACACTTTCCGAGAGGCCAGGTTTTGCTTGCCAAGAAAAATTCCATACGGCAGTGACGACAGGCGTGCAGATATGTTTTTGTGGTGTGCATAACGAAATCGTACGCTTTATGCAAATATATTTGCTCGCCCTGAGGACGTCGGCCCGGTGATTGGATAGAATGCTGGCCTAAAACCTCGGACTTATCGCTGGCCGTGTTTCTGGTGCAACAAAATGTTTCACCGCTTTCTTTTCTCAGAATATTCGATATGTTCAGAATATTGGCAAGCCAGAACTTCACATTATTAGACCACCGGCGCACTCGTGAAGGTAAGCGGGCAAAAATTGTGTCCAGGTTTGTCGAGGTCAAACGAATTGCAAATTCTATAGTGGTTCTGATTCCCTCAGAAAAAAAGGCAACCCGCCGCAGTCATCTCGCAAAAATATGCACCTGATTGTTTTGATCAAAACGCAGCAAACAGTGTCTATGCCGAACAACCATAAGGAAACTTGCAATCATTTGTTGATGTTTTGGCGCGACTCGGTTGTCATCCACTGGTGTCGCCCTAAGGCCAGCAGGGCAGCTAATAAGGAGTATAATTATACTGGCCAATGTTTCGGTTTCGGAAGCAGACATTATTCCAATGTCCCCCTCTAATATCACTGTTGGCTATTAGGTTGAAGGAACATTCTGCACCCGGAATTCATCCCCGGTTCGTATTTGGTGCGTTTTTTGATTTTTTTGATTTTTTTGATTTCCCGAAAATTGCAAGCTGCATATTTCTACTGCATTCTGCCGCACGATGCGCCCTTCTTCCACGGCATTTTCCGATTCCGCGAATGTGAGACTCGCTGTTGGCTGAAGGGTGGCACGGCGAGGTTTTGTAGGAATGCAAGCCCGGGTCGGACTTATAATTTTGCGAGCGATGTGCAACGGTTGGAAGCGGATTACCGATTTCCAATCTCAGCAATTTTTTTATTGTAGTAAGCATTTTGATTCGAAGAAATCTCTGCCGAATTCTTCCAGTCTATCAACGTGAGATTAAGCCCATACGAACACCCACATTAAAGTAAAGCATCAACCATGACAAGAATTGAACTTCTGTTCACAGCCGTTCAAACTCAAGCCTCTTTGGAGATCCGTCGAAACTCGGGCGCCTCCTTTTGTTGTAATGGCCGTCTTTTTTTATCCAAAAAAAAAAACCTTGCTCATTCGCGAAAACTTTCAGCCGCAGTCGGGGGCGGCTTAGGTGGAATGTTTTCTGGCGATTGGTTTTTAGCATGACTGTGCTCCGGCCTCCTGATACAGTCAAAGGTTTTCATATCAACAAGGCTATCATTGGATATGAATTGTTCTTGTATATACCGATATTCACAAATCGGCTATTTTCTTGATAGTGCCAAGCAATTCTGTGGATGTAGGGTCCAAAACTCACAAGAATATTTGACCTTCTCTGACATGGTGTGCCTGAGGTGAGCATGGCCAGTTTTGTTACGTGCAGGCGAGATCGATTTTCGCAACAGTGTACAATATAAGGCTGGGCGCTTCGCTGGATGAGAGATAAGGGAGCAAATTGAACGAACATAATGATAACAATTTTAACGTTTGGATCCAAATGATAAACTGAAAGGTTTCGATTTTCATAATTTCCATCATTCAGCTTTTTTTTCTCGGTAATTGTCGTTTTTGCGGAGCCCCTTAGGCGCTATTGGCATGTTTACCGCTGGCCCTGAAGCACACAGTCACCCCTTGGAAACAATCAGCCCTGCAAAATTTTACCATTAGACACTCATTAGTCTATTCCCAAAGCCAAAAAATATTTATCGTACCAATATTAACATCAAAGAAACTTGTTACCAAAATATCTGACGCAATCCAAAGAAACGGCTGTACAAACGCAGGGCTAAAATCAAGATATTTGTCCGGGAGCGCGGTGTGCACGTGACCATCAAAACGTGAAAATTGAATACAACGCGAGAGTCCAAAATCAGTCAATGCGGTTAAAATATGCACCCCGCCTATCAGGACTACAACCGATTACTCTGTTTCAACACTGTGTAAACGGCAAAAGTGATGACATAATCTCAGATGTTACAGGATTCAGTGTATTTAACTTTGGGCATCTTTTTAAAGATGGTTGCTACATTGATGTACTTGATTGTACCATGTTTGAAAAGCACTGGGATATAGTCACTTTCTTGAGATCATGACTGAGACAAGATCTGGCATACCTATGATCGCTGCATCAAATTTTGCTATATTTACTAAACATTTGGTGCACGGAACGCTTTTAAAGGACATCACATTTCCACATAATCAAACATGGCTACATAACGGATCCCTTCTAACACTGTTGATACATATAATAATCCCTTCGGGAGGTTTGACTGGGCCAGCCATCTATAAGAAACCCATAATTAAGCCCACACTTGCAATTGCTCAAAGAAATCAACACGTTTCTCAGTCTTGTCAATCTTTTGCACAACTGCATATCTCAAGTCGTCAACCATAATAGGGTGACCACAAGTGATGAATGCAGCACTCTTGGTGGCCTCCTCGGTCTCTTCGTCAACAATAGATTCCATCAGAGGACGTCCGCTCTTGAAAGTGACATGCGGGAAGTGTTCATTGAGGAGCTCAACAATATCTCTTCCTTCTTTACTGGTGATATCCTTTTCTTCGGAGGAAGACTCTTCTCTGGTAAGCATACGTTCAAGAAGAATATCTTCGTTACCTGCTTCGGGTCTGGTGATGTAAACAGTTGTCTCGACCTTGGTGTTCTTCAAGGAATGTAATTCTTCCCATACCCATTCAATGGTCAGCATTTCACGAAGAACCCATACCAACTTAACCTTTTGCTTAGCATTGTTAACCGATTTCTTAGCCAAGTCGTAACACTCAGAGAAAATACCAGGAATACCGTTACCACCTGCAACAAACACAACATTGTCGTGACCCTTGACAGAACAAGCTTCTCCGTAAGGACCCTCAACACACACTCTAATGGTGCAGGTCTTACCTGGCAATTTGGATAATTTGTTGGTAAGGTAGTTGGTAGCACCCTTCTTGGTCTTTAAGATAAAGACAATCTTGTTCTCCTCAACAGTGGAGTCCAAGAAAGTGAAAGGATGCGATTGGAAAAAGTACCAACTATGACAGAAGTAAACCCAAGCATGGCCACCAGGAACCGATTTCCAGTACTTAGGCTTTGGAACAGTAACTCTCAAACAGTCATCTGCGAGCAAAGTGACGGTGGCCTTAGGGGATCCAAAGACCGCCATACGGCCCCATCTGACAAGTCTGTCGAAACCCCAAACAGCAATGGAAGCATAGAGCCACTCCATGTACATACGCATGCGGATATGGTACCAAGTACCGACGATGAAAAGAATGGCCAAAATGATGTGGATGGCCAAGAAGATCTCGTACCATCTACGACGGAAGTAGAGCAAGCCCTGGAAACACATAAGCGCACAGGCAATGGTACCGATGGTACCCCAAATGATGTAGTTCATGTTCATGGTGGCCACGTACTTATCTAATTTGATTTCGTACACAGAGTATCCGACCGAGTGCACAAAAATCATAGCGGTAACAGTTCTACCGATCCATCTGTGGTACATGACAAAAGTGGAGAACTTCCATCTGGTGACCCACTGCAAAAAGTTGTTTCTTCCTCCGACCAAGATCAACAATGGAATCAACAAAGTACCGATGATACCAGTTCTGTCGGAAACGGTTCTGAGGTAAAATTGGTATCTGCTCTTGAACAAAGGATTGTTCTCGTTCCATGGCATCTGCAACGCGTTGAAAAGGAAGGTTAACCAGAAGAAGCCAGAGATGACAATGAACTCCAATCTGGTAGGAACCAAAAAGTCAAGGATACCAAAGCATTTCTGCTCGTTGTTCTTTTTCTTTCTGATAAGTGCAGGCAAAGTAACGTACTTTCTCCATGCCTTGGAAATCTTTCCGTTGCAGGTGTTTCTCAAGCCTGGGAAAAGGGCCACACTCCAGTTGCACACAGCAGCAACAACAAACACAAAGGCAAAGTACATGTAGAGGATATTGGAGAACCAGTAGGCCCAGTTGAACGTGTCGTAACGGTGACGCCACGAAATGTAACGCAACTTGATCAGTGTTTCATTGGCATAGATGGGGAAGTCGATTCTTGGAGGACCCTTGGGCTTTGGAGCCAGAGAAGCAGTGGAGTTCGTGGAGTTTCCAGCCACGGCAGTGCCTGAAACCAAAGAAGCTGAGCCAGAGGCAATAGCCGTGGAGTTCTTCGAGGTGGCAGTCGAATTGGAAGCAGAAGTGGAGTTCTTGGAAGCAGTGGAGTTGCCTGATGTAGCACCAGCGGTCTTGGCAGCAGTGAAGTTCTTTCCGGCCTGCTTGAGGTATTGGAGCGAGTTGGTAAGGTTTGCACGAGTTATGGTGACGTTTTGAGAAGCACAATGCCCAACAAACCAGTCCCAAACGCCGTAAAGCTCATTTCTTTTCAGGTGGTGGATCTGTTCAACACATCCAGCAATAGAAGCCATGGCGTTCTTGTTTTTGCAGTAACATGTGTATCCACGAGCAGTCTGGCCATTGCAAAATATAGCCGAGTCAAAAATTGCCTGGTGACAAGCTCTGATCTCGGTCACACCATTACCGTATATTTCGAACTTCTTATAATTATATGCGAGCACATCTGGGAGGACGAAGAGTGACGCGAGAAAAAGCGCAAGAAACCTCATTGTGTCAGGGATAAAGAATTAGTTGAAGGAACGTTAAACGGCGAACACCCTCCTATTTTTATATCCATAATGGATCATTGCAACAGTACCTAAACATGCCCAGTCATTGGAGCTTTGAAGAAAAATGCTGCGTCCGCATGCATGTCAATGCATTTGATGAAAATGATACTGGCGCTGCGTGCAGGGATCTTTTCCATCTGATGCGCTACGCCCCGGACCATGCAAAGCTTGGAATTTGTGGGGGCTTACGTTGGATTTTGGTATTTATCCCCTAGTGAGGAGATTGTGGCAAATAGTTTGTTCTTCTTTTCTGTGGATTTTCAAACTGTTCTGAGGGGATGCTCCACTCAACAATACCTCTTTGGTCTCCCGATACTCATTTTTTTTTTCACTCGCCAAGAAAAGGTGTTTGGAGCCAATTGTTGACTGGTGTGCATATACGCCAATGTCAGTATATAACGAATTTGCTTCGGGGGATTTTTTTTCTTGTCCTTGAGACGCCATTGTGTTGATTGGCTAGAAGCCCAGCACCTAGATTCGGGGGCTCTTGCTGTTTGCTGATGACCACCCCTGCTTCGGACTTTTCGGTTACAGCAAACTTGTGGATCAGGGATCGCCTGTTTTTCTG
This sequence comes from Metschnikowia gruessii, assembly GCA_030563445.1. NCBI lineage: Eukaryota > Fungi > Ascomycota > Pichiomycetes > Serinales > Metschnikowiaceae > Metschnikowia > Metschnikowia gruessii. Next base: position 25,323 of record JAJMIV010000072.1, read on the forward strand.
GTACATGTCTCCTTATTGTGCACCAATTATGAGGTTCCTTTAGGAATATTACTGGGTATTTGCCAGGTTAGAAAGACAAAGGCATCTGTAGTGACAACATAACTAATATTAAAAGTTAAAATACTGAAAATTACATTATTTTTCCTTTATTTAGCAGGAACCGCGCTGATCTTTTTGATCAAGTCATTGCCAAAGAAAATTAATTCTGCATTTGGCAACTTCTCCATAATGATACCATGAGGGTTATATGCAAGCGCGAACCTAATCACATTGTTATCACTGGTACAGTATTACAACTAGCAAAATTATGGCTGACTAATTACAAAGAATGAAAATTATTCATAGCCCAAACCGGATTTTTGTGTCTTTGTGCCAGAATAAATTGAAACATTATGGAGAATACAATAGAGCAGACCGAACAAAGGCAATCACCGGCTTTGTCTGTGTAATGTGATTTGCGCGTGTGCAGGCACATGAATGTTTTTCTTGGAAGAAACCCATGGTTTTTCTTGGAGCTCGGTTGGCCAATGTAACCAATGCACGATTTCCGCCTTGGGCGTACCAAGAAATCTACAAGTGTCAAGTGTTAGTAGATTCTTTTGATAAAAGGTAGATTTGATGGTTGGAATAAATTTTACCGCATGAACCATATAATATTATTTTCTTGTACTGTATTGCATGTGATTGTCCTCTATGTGAGTTTATATTGTTCATTCGCACTTGGTTTCATTGTGTCCCCGCTATTATGATATTGTCTGAGGAAGACTGGGGAAGCAAAAAAACAGGAAAATTTTGAAAGAAAATAGGCAAAAAGATGCCTCAAAAGCGTACGCCTTCAATGACAGTTGATTTCTAAGAGACCCGGGTAGTCTTCAACGTTTTTTCGAACAAAGCAGCTGATTGCGTGATTACTAATAAAATTGAGAATTAAGAATTTTCTGAAGTTTGGCCACATAAATAATTGAAGTGAAAGCCGAGTCGGTCAGTAGGTATGAACCGAATCACGTGGCCCTTATTTCACTATTTTGACCTTGCTCAATTTGCTACTGTGAAATAAAAACATTGAAGCACCGGGCAAAAAAATCTGCTGTCTTATTGTATTCTCCTGTGCCAAGAAAACCTCGCAGAAAACCTCGCAGAAGCGGATGTGAGCAACATTGTTAGCTGGCTATATCTCAAAGACAATGCTCACTAGAAAAGGAATAATTGGAAAAATCATCGAGTAAAGTAACGACTAAACTGATGAGGAAGTCATAAAGAAGATATATTCTCGTTGGGAAAGTTTGAAGTGTATATTTATTCCCTTCATGTAAGCCATAAGATCTCAGTATGGAGCCCTGCCTAAAGCGTTGCAGAGTGTTGTCACAAAAGAGACGAGTCTGTCCGGACATTGAGAGCGCACATCGGGAAGAAGGTTTTTTTTTTTTCAGCAGTCATAACCGTTGAGACTTTTTCCTAGTGTATTTTCACTCAGAAATTTTTCTCACTTGCTCAAGAAGATTCACCCTTTAAGTGCAAACTATTGCCTGACTTTTTGGGAGTATTTCCAGAGAGTTTTGTCCTTCTTACTGTATGACAGACAAACTACTCGTCTAGGTGCAATGTGAATCGATGAAAAGATTAACCATATATAATCATGTCATATTATAACTATCAATTTGGGATACAACCACTGATTGTTTCTGGCTTTAACTATTCATCAGTCAATAATTTACAAACTCTGCAGAATAAAGTATGGATTCTCGGCATGAATCGCAATGGTCCAGTATTCTCTTTTTCGGGTAGAGTGTGAGACACGAAGTCGAGCGGGTACCCTACTCGAGCGCGACGAAAAAATGACTCAGCGCATTTTTTCAACCAACTTTATTGGTCATTACGAAACAATCAAAAACTTCAAAAAACTCTGAAAATCGCATTGGTCGGCCTATACTAATAAATTTTTATTTTTAACTAAAATATTTGAAAACTATGCACTTTTGGTGGAGCTACAACGTTATTCGCAAACACCAAAGAAATAGCGCGAAAAGACGAACACTCCTCGAGTTTTCAAATCGTTGTATCTTCTGCTACACTTTGAAATAGTATATACCACCACCAGATCAATGTAGACGGTTAGTTCAACTTCAAGAAACACTACCTCCATAATTTTATCTATGTTTGTGGTGGTGGTTCCCAACGTTTGAAACAAAAGTTACTGCCCCAGGTAGCCGTGCGGCTTGCTAGCCGAGTCGCAGATGTCTTACCCACTTCATGTGTCATCGCGATAAAGTGATCACACAAATTCAGTTCTTTCGGGATATATTGGTTTTCTTTGGCCATTTTACTTAAATGTAACGCATTTCCCTGGAGTCGGAAGTCCCCTCTCTGCCTCTATGACGCCCTCGTTGTTCGGCGTGCCATTTAGAGATGAGGTTGACAGTGGATAACGCCCAAGTAACTTTCTTTTATTGAACAAGCCTGTGTTTTTGATTCGCTGTTGTGGCTCGATTCTTCTTTTCTTGCTGGCTTATTATGATTTCTCTCTACCAAGTTAAATCCTCGCTATCGAAATGTCGGACTAGTATGATGGTGACCAACAAAGCTAGACCCTGAAGCACAATTGTCATCGCCTGCTCATAAGTGTCAACCTCACTTAATAAAAACAGCCGCATTCAGAATCAATCATTTTCAAAATATTAGGGCAAATGGTAAAACATTCTCAATCCCTTGTATCTTTTCAAAAAACATTGATACACTTATGATCATATAACTCTAGTATCTCGCCTCGCTTTCAATCACAAAGTTTGCCATTGCTTTCACATCCTTTAACCTATATGATGTTACGCCCCAAATCCGATTAAATTACCCAAATATAACTTCTTAATATCCAAAGATCTAGTCTTCTTCTTCCCGTGACAGGAAATCTTGCTTGTCCCACCAGTCATTGTTACTGCAACAGTATAAAGCAAGCCACCAGCTACAGTCATGTAATGACATAAATGCGCCTATTGATATTATTTTATGCTTTATTAGGTTCACGGTAGCTTATACTATTGTAATTGGCCCAAATCTGAGGGTGGTTGCCAAAATTATATTGTACCTAGGTCGTGGTGGATCGCAAGGTCTGCACGCGCCGCACGGCTTCCAGTGACTGCAAGTGTTGTTTAAAGTGATTGTGATACCACCACGACCATAAATAAAAATATTGCAATAGTTTGCCTTGAAATTCAACTAAATATTTACATGTCTATGGTAGTCGTATATACTATTTCAAAGTCTAGCATAAGATACAACGATTTGAAAACTCGAGGAGTGTTCGAATTTTCGCACCATTTCTTTAGTGTTTAGAAATCACGTTATAGCTCCACAAAAAGTTCATATTTTTGAATAAAGTAAATTCCAAACAAATATTAATTAGTACATGACTGAAATTGTCAGCTTTCAGAACTTTCAGAAGAGTTTTAGTGTTTCGAAATGACCAATAAATTTTATTGAAAAAACGCGCGGAGCCATTTTTTCGTCGCGCTCGAGTAGGGTACCCGCTCGACTTCGTGTCTCACACTCTATACTACCAGCTGCACGTGACAATTGATTTACTATATTTTCGGAGCATCCACGACATATTCGGAATAGAAAGCAAAACAGTCTGAAATAACTGCAGTTGGTTTATTAGCCAAAATTTAATCACCACAAGTACTAAAGTATGTCGTTTGTCAGTATGTGGAGAGCTCGCGCGCCACCATAAAATAAGAGCCCGTGACAACATTATTGGCTACTGAATCTTCTGCGAATTACGCCACTTTTTACGCAAAATTACGATTTACCAGAATCTCACCGATCATAATCGTAATGCGTAATGCGTAATACGAAATCGTAAGCGTAAAAGGCCACCATAATTTCCATTACGTTTTACGGATAATTACGTGAACGCGCAACACCGTTGTGGGATTTTCCCCTGGTTGATTTATTGGGTACTGAAAATTAACTCGAATGTATAATCTGCTATTTCGTGAATATACGTTTTATTCGACGATATTAATCTTATTATTAGATTCAAATGTTATATGCAAAAAGCTGACAACCAGGAAAGTTCACACAACTTTCAAAACTACTTTTCATATATCTTAATATTGTGATTGAATTTGGTCAACCTTTTCAGGAATATATTTTTCCAATTTTTGTGTTTCCCAATTAGAGGTATTAATATATATAATAAACCACTTTGCCCTAACCATTTGAGGGGGTCTTTGTTAAAAAAGTCAAAGCAAGAAAGAGGGACATGGTGAAAATCATCTTCATCATCGATGATGTGAATTCCGTCAACACGCTAACACCCAGAGTACCTATTTCATTGGGGTTATTGGAGTTAGGTGATCTTTCAATAACCCCATTAGGCGTCCAAAAATCTTTCAATTTACCGATGGTGGAGATTTCGTAGTTAATGCCGCTAGAACTCCCGAATTTTACACCAACTCTGGTCGTAATATATTCCGTTTGTTTGTGACCCGCCTTTATTTGAAAAGTATCAAATTCCATATATAAACCCACTACTGTATGTAATCAAGTATTGATGATTTTGTAACTGTGGTGGCCGCGCGGGATTCATTAATAAGGCAGTGTATAATTATTGCCATCCTTCTCTTGCCTTTGGTTTCATTTTTTAGACGCTTGTGTTTTCTTTCTGGTTTCTACTTTTTTTGGCAAGAATTCTGCGAACTTACTCGGTGAGCTACGCCTCTTTTTTCACAATATTCATTTACTTATCTGCCGGCTCATTTTCACTGGTTTTCAGTGATGTTATTAATTCCCAGATTTCGTTATTGGTTAATTAATAACGCGCGGCCAACACTATTTTAACTTTACCGCTACAAACACTGTCCGGTGAGTGCGCGTCCAGCCACCGAAAAAAGGAAAAGAACCACCATTTGTCCACTTAAGGGGTGTTTTAGATTGATTTAGAGTACTTATGTTTATTACGTTTGAGGAAGAAATTCGTAATTTTCTCCATGCAGTAGTGCACAGCACCAAGCCCCTGTTCCGTCGCCCATTTTCTATTCTGGAGCCTATTTCTGGGTGCCCTAGTGAGGAATAGTGGTGTGAAACGGGCAACCTCACACTTGGCCAGAAGTAAGCTTTTAGTAGAGCCGCTGGGTTGTGTGCACTCCCAACCCCGAAAGTACGAACAAAAAGAGCAGGTAAGGAAATTCGAAGAAATATGTGAATTCAAAGGATTCTAAAATATTGCTCAGTTTGTGTGTTGTCTTGCTATTATGGTTTTTTCTTTTTTTCGGCTCCCATAATCCAGGCCAGTAACCGGCATGGTAGAGCAATATCATGCTGATGCACACCTATGCGATAAAACAGTGCCGGGTAAAGAGTGCTAGATAAAAGAATGCCAGATAAACAGTGCCATGTAAAAATAACTTGCCAAGATTGCAAACAATAAAAATACATGAAACACACTATAGGAGTACTGAATTTGTGTCTGTGTTTTGCCCGTGCAAATCAGTAATGGCCCAAGGCTCGTGACTTTTTTACCTTCGTGAGGCCTTCGTGAGGCCGCACGTGGATATACACATGCCTCACAAAACATGTGGAATCCTCGCATGGATATTTGCTCATGTTGGTGGGACCAAATCAGAAAAGAAGGAAAAAGAAAAGGAACCGAATTGAATCGAAAAACACCGAAATCGATACAAAACGAAACAGCAAATGTTCACACCGATTGTGAGTATTGAAATTATTTCCAGCACTTTTTTCAGTGTCACACATCCCGACCCTATAGCTAGTATCCAGGACCGTTAAATTTTCCAATTTTCACTTTACTTCTTTTCCCTTTGCTTATCTCTAGCTCCTAGCGCCCACACACTACACGCCCAAATACTCCACACAGGCTTCCCCGGAGATCCTGGCACACAGTCGTGGGGCAAGCCAAGGAGTCCGAGGAGAAGTGTATTACTAGTGGCATAAGGAAAAGTAAATGGTCACAAAAGGAGAGAAAAAATGGATAGTCACAATGAAGCAGTTAAGTAAAAACTGATGTAGTAAAAACTGAAGTATTAAAAACTGACAGAATGAAATTTACTACTTCACACTGTGCCCGCTTTATTGCCCGTGAAGAGGGGATCAATACTAACGGGTGAACCAGACAACCAACAGTGAACCCCCTGTACTGTCCTTTCCTTTTTCACTAATATCCTAAATGACCAGTCTCCTGTTGCGATTGCCGCCGACTAAGCCTTTCTGTTTTCTTTTTTCACCCCCACTTACTTAAGTGGCCCCTATTCCGTGCGTGCATCTAAGCATTTCCTAAATTAGGTCCAAATTCAATACCATCAAATAAATAGTTTCACCAGAATTCTGTGAATACACAGTGCTGGGTGGGTGGGAGTGCACAGTGCACAGTCGCACGGATCTGGGGGCGCCCCATATGCATGCCGAAATAGTTTAATTGAAGCAAAGCTAATAAATGTATATCGAGTATTTGGCTTATAAGTAAGTGTTTATCACCGCCTGTTTGCGCCGATCCCATCAGTATTTGCATCTTCAACTGCCAGAGTTTGTCCATGATGATTTCCACGTTTTTCCTCGACCAGCACCTCATTTTCGCCACTACTGTTTTCTCCAGAAGCAGCCATCTTTTGGCCCAGACTGAGGCCGCAATCTCCATGGTTCTGGGAGCATTCTTGCTTATGATTTTAGTACCATTATTTGGTATTTTTGCGTTTGATTTGCTTGCTTATTTGAGCAGTATGGCTGCACAGTCGATGGCTCTGCGGAGTCTTAGTTTTTCTTTTCCCGAAGCAGAAATCCTTGGTGCTCCTACCAGTGTGGTGTTCAAGATGAACACTCTGGGTGCAATTGGGGACATTTTCCATAAATTCGGTTCGGTGAAGTTGGTGCCGATTATGGGGATGTGGATGAAAATCTCCGATGATGAGCACTAGAGTGGCAGTTGTTTCTGGCTTTGAGGAATATTATCATTGGTATTGATACCATTTGTATTGATATGATTATATCATTGCTAGTGATAGTCCTATGGCCAGACCACCCAATTCTACCATCAGTACGGTTTCTTCATTTCGTGGCTTTTTCTATTAGTCCCCGGTTAGTTGGACTATCTGCTATTCTTCCACCTGTTTAATATTGGAAAAGCCACATTTCTCTTGGACACTGGTTGTCTAAACATTGCACCTTTTGGTCATCTATTCAAATCCATCTTTATCTTCATCTTCATCTTCACATCATTTTCATGTCATTTTCACATCATGTTCATCTCGATTCTTTATACGTATAAATACATAAAGTTCGACAAAATATGCTTGTACGAAAACGATACCTCCAATTCAAAAATTTTCCACCCTGTGAAATTCCACACTTTGAAATTCCACACTTTGAAAATTCGGGGGATGGGACATGACACCATTCCTGAAATTCGCGGTGTGCGTTATCTGCTCGCATTGCTTTAACCTTATCTACATTCTCCGATGGGCATGGGCGAAAAACTGGAATAATGGAAGAATATTCAAAATAGGTGTTAAAATTTTGCGTTTTTGTGAATTTATGTGAATATTTCTCAGCGGCTTTAACGGGACATTTTTAAAGAAACAGTGGTACCGGGATATTTTTATAGAATACTGTGTCAGGTGTTTCCCGGTGTTTCCGGTGTTTCCGGTGTTTCCGGGGAATGCGTCCCAGCATCTAGCACACTGGAATGTGCGATATCACTACGCACTAAATATGGTAGTGTTTTATTTAATTTAATTGATAGATCTTTTTAGTGCCTCAAGTGGGTTTATTCTATCGTATGGCAGTATTTTTTGCCAGAAAAATGGCCTCTTCGGGTGTTTTTGACGGTGCTGTGACTGGTAGTGCTGCCCCGCTATAGTAATATAACCAAACGTTGACCCCGTGAGAATTGGCATGCCAAAAAGTCTGCTTTTCCGATATTTCTTCTTTAAGACGACTCTGGGGATGAAAAAATGGGAGTTGGCTTACACCGCCATAAAGCTGGTTACAACCGTAGTACTTCCACTCAGAGGGTTCTTTCCTAATTAGTGATCACGTGATATCGATAAAGATACAGCCCGCCTTTGAAGCCATTCACTTCAAACCGCCATTCAATCAACTCTATAATATTCTACCTTTGCAACATCTGGAGATAGACTTAAACCTGGAAAACCGTGGAAAGTGGCTCATTGCTGGAGAGACCATACCCCGCTATAGCAATACCCCGACATTATCGTTGCCGGCCCAGGAGCCGTTTTCCAAGAATGTACTCCTATTTCAGATTACGTATTGATAACTTGGTTTTAAGGGACATTAGTTCTCTTATTGAGTTGGGACCGAAGTTAAAAGAGAGCTTTTACTTCCCGTCTAACCCGACAGGTATATATTAAATAATAGTAAACTTCGTGGATATTGAATTCCTCTTGGGCGAAATCTTTAAACGGATTGTTTCCGAAATGGGCCTTGAGAATGTGAAGTCAATAGTTAGTACAAGTTTCTCTAGCTTTCATTAATTTACCAATTGATACTGGGATATATAGGTTTTTCTGTCTTTGCCGTGGTAGAGTGCGAGACATCTGGGAATAATCGGTGATGATTCCTAAAAACACTTACATCTTAGATATTTTACCATTTTTTCTCAAACTTTATTAAGACAATTCCCTGTATTGAATGCCACGATGTAGAATTTTGCTATACAGAATTTTGGAATAATCTTGTGGGGTTTCCAGACCAGTATCCCGGAGTTATTTCTAACTCGAAGAGTACCCTCGTTGATTGAATATACCCCTCTACCGGGTAAACTCTTTTCTTCGGTTGCCAAAATTAACCAAGACAATTTCTCGAAATACTCCCCTATCCATAAATTCTCTCAAGTAGGGAACTTTTTTCTCATCCATCATGAACAAATATTTTTAGTTTTAGAGATGATCGGGTGATTATCCTGGCGAGGGAAATTACTATCATTCTAGATAGACTTGGGATGACTTTGGGTTGAGAAAGGAATTACATGATACAACTAATTTCCCTGTAATATTTGGAAAAGCCATAAGACTACGCTGCCACCACATATATATGAATACCTTATCACTCATTTCAAAAATTGTTTAACACCTAAGTATAAACATCCTTGGGTCATCCACTCTCAGATTGGGTTGCCCTAGCCAATGCTTGTTTCTCAAGCCACGTTATTTCTCTCCAGGTCGAGCATAACTCACACATACTGAATAACTAATTCGCAAATCATTGCATACTTGCCAATTATAGTTTCTAGCATTAAATCTTTCAATATCAGAAATACTTATAGAATACTTATTGGCAATTAAACTACATGAATCTCCACTTTTAGTAGTATGATACTGACATACATTCTCAACACTGAAAAGTGTTATGTTAATACCATAAACAAAACTAAAATAGTATATTAAAATAAACATCCTTTTATTATAAATTATA
>JAJMIV010000073.1:0-34582 GCA_030563445.1 Metschnikowia gruessii
GTCTGGTTTCCTTCATGTGGTGTATCCATGGTGCGGAATCAGATTCCCAGACAGATTCTCTGTCACAATCCATAAACATAGAATCAACATAGAAGCAACATATGATCTTAAAAGTGGTTTTCGAGAAAAAACAAATATAGCTATAGTGCGACATTTATCTAAATTAGGACAGAGTTTTTTTGTGCCCCGCAGAATTGAACACCGTCTCACATTCTTTGGGATAGATTTACAAGATCTGGTTGGGAAGCTGTACGGATTTCGATTAGTTCTCTCGTTGGGCAACTTCTTCTAGGTGAATTTACATATGAGAGTATTTTGCGCGTGGATCTCAAATAAATATTCTTCCAGTTTTAATATTTTAAAATTCCTCGTGGAAATCGGGCCGAAAATTAGGCTGAGATGCTTCATAAGAAGTATAGCAAATAAGGGCAGTGACGAATTCCATGCGGATGGAGAGCCACAAGCTCGGCCACTATTTGGACCAGGACGTTATTTGTTTCACTTTGTTCTTTTGTTCCATTTTATTGTTAACATTATTCTTTTTTTTTTTTTTTGGGCTACCAATTTTTTGATGTCCTTTCTTGTCTTCTAGAACAAATTTAGAAGAAGCAGAGCTTGGGGCTAAAGAGTTGTTGTATTGCTGCTAGTAATACTTACAGACGTCCCCTGTCCGCTTTCTTTTACTTTGTCGGGCAGCTTTTTACGCCCTGGGTTTGCATACACAGGTGATAAACTGATGCAAGGTACCGACAGGTTGCACAGTATTCGCCGCAGCCATACTGCCTTTCCCCAAAACATTTAATATATCCACTACTAGTGAAAGGAAAATGAATAGGGAGAAAATGTTTAATCAAAGAGCTTTCCTCTCTTTGAAGGTGTCATTATCAATCTTTTCTTGACTGGTCCACCAGAAGTTTGTGCAGTATGTATAGTTGGGGTGTACAGTAACAGAGTGGGAGCGACTGGATATCCGAGTCTACCAATCTAAAGGTGAAGTCGACAAGACAGCAAAGTCTTGATCAAATCTTTTCTGTGATTAACTTCGTAGTTTCAAAAGACCCCATAATACCCTTTGATTGTTTTGGAGAATTCATTTATTCTCTAAATCTGCGAAAAGGGCTCTATACCCAGCCATATATAGTCTACCCACCTTGTTGTGGCTGATGGAACATCGGGATTTCCCCTATAAATAATGGAAATATCCTGAGGACACTCCTTAGCATAAATCAGGTTGCAGAAAGACCCGTGAAATATTTTATGTATTTTTGATGGATATCGTTACTTCTGAAATTTAATAATCATTACAGATGAACAATCGTAAAGATTGATGTGTTCCGGCATCCACTTTAATTCGTTTCTGGGACCGTCTACATATTCTTTTTTATATGGCCCATCTTTCATTCTTTTTTGGCCTACTATATTCCTAAATCAAAATAGTGATACTTTATTTAAAATTTAAACCATGACCTTTTTCACCTGTGAGGGTTTATATCATTTCCTATCGTTCGAGACAGGAGATTTTCAGGTCATTCGCAACCTTTTTGACACCAGATCATAATTGCTAGCACGAACCAGTGCAAGCCGACAATTTCATCTACTTCTTCACTATTTATTCCAATATTAGAACCAAATAAAATCAATTTAAACAAGCTCAGTTCTGTCATTTTGTTAATCGGTAGTCCGGCCTAGAAAGAGATGTACCTAAACTGCTTTTTTCTTTCGTCTCAGAAAGATGAGCACGCACGCTCGGGCCAACACGTCCATAAACTACTTCCCAATTGGTATACCAATCCTTAGGTTTTCAAATTAGTTTTAATTAATTATTTCTCTGATTTTGTAAAGGGTTTTTTTTCTTCTAATATACACGTTTATAGCTATCAAATACCAGTTTCATAATTATCTGCATTATTAGGCTTGTATTAGAATCAGCCAAATCTCAGAAGCGATCCAAACATATAACTATTTTTCTTTATTATTTTTCTTTAAAAGTTTAGTATATTTCTTCTCATTGAATAGAAGTAAGTTTCTTCGAATGTAATGTGGGCTTTAAACTATACCCCAATTTACGGAGCCAAACCATTAGGCATTCCCATTCCCGGTCACGTGATCGCGAGCTCAGTAATGAACGAAAAAAAAAGTTCACCAAGCAATACCCAGTTACTCTCAAACCCCACACAAATACACCTATGAACTTTCTCAGGTCGTTTTCGGCAGCGGCGCCTCTTGCTACCAGGGCATTAGGATTCCGTGGGTTCAGTACCAGCGTGCCAAGTCTCAGGGAGAAGTATTTCAAGATCACCAAGTACGCCAAGCCCATTGACACCACCGTATATAAGGCTGGAGACGAAATGCCCAAAACAGGAGTTCCTAAACAGAAGAAAGTGTACCCTGAATATAAGTATGAAGCCATGTTCTTCAAGCGTCAGAACAGAGGTCTTTACGGTGGTATGCAACGTAAACGGTCCAAGACTTGTTCCGAGAGTGGAAACAAAAACTTACGTGCTCACTTACCCAACATTGTGAGGGCAAAACTCTGGTCAGAAGCTTTGAACAAGCGTATCCTGACGAGGGTGTCGACACGCTTATTGCGTACTGTGACCAAGGAGGGTGGTCTCGACAACTACTTGTTGAAAAATAGTCCTGCTCGTGAAAAGACCATGGGCTTGAAAGGATGGAAATTAAAATACGATATTCTCCGGGCAAAGGAATTGCAAGAAAACACCAAGGACAGTCCGGTGCCTGTTTACCACGTGCTGCAGTCGGGCCTTCGCATCACTGTCGGCAGAAACAAGCTCTTGGAACACTTATTCCCATATGTGTACCGGGATAACTACGAGCCTATTGCATACAACCAGTTCCTTCGAACCCACAGTGTTTTGACCACTGAGGAGATTGTGCAGAAGCTAGAGGGCTATGGATTTGACTTCACCCCCGTGACCATTCAATTGTAAATAGAATCTTTATAAAAAGAGAAAAGAACATAGGGTAAATAAACTGGCGTAGACATGAACCAGAACAACAACTTGAGAAGAAGAGATCTATGACGGGAAGTATATTTCACCAAGAAACATTCTTTTATAGTATGCTATTAGGAAGATAATTGGTGATGGGGTACTTGGTTTCTTATGGCTTTCCCGTCACCAATAATATCGTCACATGTTCGATGTGACCTCTGATCTGCCTATCCATAAGGAAATAGTGCAAATAATAATTCCACAAGCTCAAACTTACGCTTTATATGATTTAATTATGCTTGATATCAAAAATTTGTGTCAACCGAGATATGTTTAAGAAATGTATGATGATTATACCTTTCCATAATCGATGTCTATAGTCAACCATATCCATATCCACTGAATGGTGTAATTTCATTTCGCGGATCACGTTTCTTCCACTACAAGCAGCCATAAGGTGGGTACATTAGAAACATTGAATGTCAGAGATTCTATCTATTCATGACTTTAACCAAATTACTTAACAGATATTAATCATATTCAAACACAAAGTATCTGTCGAAACAGTGATTGTAGATATTCTTGGGTACAGTATTGTCGTGTCACTGTAATCGACAGGTGCGATCTCATATGACCACACAGCTTTGTGCAAAGATTTTCTCCATTTTCCATTTTCTCCAAAAATTTATTACGGAAAGAAGTATTTAATACAAAGAAGAGTATTCTACTGAAATTTTCGGATTCTTATGTATACTAAATGCACCAGATCCCATGGTGTTTGGTATAAGCGGATGGCCGCAGATCTCCTGGATAAGGCCTTGGCTGCAATGCATACATGTAGACGCAATTTTCCAAACAATAAGTTGAGTCCGATATATGTTGACTCGTCGATAACTTATATAATATTAGGGCTTTTACTTAAATGTTTCGAATGTGAAATACTCATCTGTCTATTATACCATCCCGAAGCTGCAGAATTGATGCAAGGATAGTATAATAAGCCACCACACTACAGTTCAGTTGCGTGTATGTTTTGAAGACATAATACACACATAAATAAATCAGTATAATACTTAAAAATACACGAATAAGAAGAATTTCAGTGCAATCAATATTGCCAGGAATAGGTGTTCGGGCCTCTCTTTTAGTCAGTATAATCCATGACTCGCACACTATTGACTAATAAACAAAGCGAAGTTGCTGAGTAAGACCATCGAAAGTCACAACATTTATCAAATCCAGTTCTTTGTCTCACATTAATAGTGTGCATGAATAACAATAAAAGCCATAACTTCTACGAAGCTAAGTAACCATAGGGATCGCTTACGACGTCACACATACACCCGTTACAGCGATACCATGAATACAACGATCCACGTGATACAACGATCCAAATCCTGGAACAATATAGCCTACGACACATTGGTTAGAAACTTGAATCCAGCAAGCAGTTTCGGTCTGAATAAATCGAATGGTTTTCATACCTCTTTAAAAATCTTTTAAATTAGTTCTTCCAACTAACAACGTGATAAAAATACTTGCAACTGATATTACATGATAGTGAATGGTGGATCTGGGATATCGCAAAAAGACAGTCACACGCACACGTGACCTTTCCATGAAAGCGAGCGCCGCAGCCCGCACTCCAAGATGGACTCTCACTATACTGGCAATGGCCAAAGTGCGAGGCGCCCCACAGAAAAATAGTGAGCAGCCGTCCCACCCACAGGAAGCGCATATCACGTGACGTCCGGTACGTTGCACCCATACCCTCTTGCTCGCTTCCCTCTGCAGGCGAGCGTCCTCCTCTCACAGAAAAATTTTCCATACCAAATCTTCTCACCTCTTCCTGTTAACTATAGATAAAAATGGCTGGAACTGGTATGTGACCACAACCATCAAAATCCGTGATATCAGTGTGTGGCATGTCGTGGGACCATCAACTAAGGACATAAAACGATCCAAACGACCCGTTTCCCGTGGTTTAAGAATGAATTTGTGGGCTTTTAATGGTGGTCAAAAACGTTCCAATTGCGTTCCCATATATGAATGCTTAGACTTCAGAACCCATAAAAATTTTATCCAAAATCAGATGGCATAGCATCCAAGGAAACCCCGAAAGATATGCTTATTTTCTGAGTCCAAAAGCATCATAATTTAAACTTTGACATTATTTTGTTTTCCCTTTACCTAAAGCAAATCCGATGAGGTAAAAACACTAAACTCTCAGTTTTCTCCACCACCGAACCCACACATGCTTGATATTCACATGATATAAACTCTCATTTCAAATTACTAACTTCTTCAGGTATTGCTGTCGGTTTGAACAAGGGTCACAAGACCGCCCAAAAGGAGGTTGTCCCAAGACTTTCCCGTAAGAAGGGAGTTTTGTCCAAGAGAGCTGCTTTCGTCAGAAGCATCGTCTCTGAGGTCTCCGGCTTGGCCCCATACGAGAGAAGATTGATCGAGTTGATCAGAAACGCCAGCGAGAAGAGAGCTAAGAAGTTGGCTAAGAAGAGATTGGGTACCCACAAGAGAGCCTTGAGAAAGGTCGAGGAGATGAACAAGATCATCGCCGAGTCTAAGAGACACTAAGCGTCCTTTTCTGGATCTCATCATTTCTCATATAGTAATGCTAATACGTTTGACATAATCTTTGTACTGTAGTTTTTTAATGATTGTTTTGGTGTAAGACAAAAAAATATTGGTGTGTTTTTTTTTGTTTTTTTGGTGCTGTTTCGAAAGGTGAGGAAAAGTCCCTTCAGAATCGAGGTCCCACCATACTACCTATTATGAGATCCATACAACAAAGTAACAATACTTCACCATCTAATACTGAAAAGAACTTCAAATAAAAATCAGCGGACAACATAATGTTTATTCCAGTAAAATAATAAATAAATAAATCAAAATACAAGGACAATGAACTCTTCGTATCTATCCAACCACGCCTGCCATGGCAATATCCTGCACACGCGTCATCAAACTCACCAGCTTTTTTCCACCCATCAACCACCTTGATTACCTAACTCTGCACTGATCATGTTTGGCTTGGTATCTCCGTTCTCGCGTGCCCTTTCGGGACTCCGTGCAACTGCCCTTCCATCAGTGGCTATCAAAAACTCCATCTTCGCTTCGGCCACACAGCTCCTGATTCCAGTGAGAACGTTCAAGGTGAGAACCTCGGTGAAGAAGTTTTGCAAGGACTGCTACATGGTCAGAAGAAAAGGAAAGGTTTATGTTTACTGCAAGTCAAACGGTAAGCACAAGCAGAGACAAGGTTAAATTGAATGATTCCGGGAAATCCCGCAAAAATATGGATTCTTCCAAAGACTCACCTATAATGGTATCACCAAGTCTATAAAACACCACCCGAAGCTTTCTGGCACCTGCGATTACCATTATTTTCATTTCAAGCCACCTTTTATACACATTGTTTCGGCACCTTACAAGGTATACTGGTTTCCTTTTATTTGTTGACCAATTGCTTTGCCATTTAGACCCCATGTATATATTTTCAGTATTGCCTTTACCCCTCAATACACATCAATTCCCCTGGTATATGCCCTGGCATTAAATGCCCACGTAAACACACCTAAGTGCTGTCTTAGAAACTTTCTCTCCCTTGCTTCATCCAGGTTTCGTGGCAATCACCTTTGTCGAGGTGTTTGGTCTGGGCCTGCCTGAGCTGCTGCCATCTTGACTGCCCTTGTGGTAGGTGCTGGTGACATCTGAATTCCCCCTCCAAGCGTGCGACGTTGTTGCTTCATTTGGCTCATGCCAATGAGGTCTTGAGAACTGTTCTGGTTTGCATATTCTCCGAGGCGCTGTTGTTGCAGGTGGTACTGACGCTGTTGTTCTTGCTGAAGAATCCTCATAGACAATGTAGACGACGAGCTTTGGATTAACGCATCCTGCCAGAGTTTGTTAAGCATCAAGATCGACTCTCCGTCCTTCTTTTCCCATGTTGGTGCAAATTCTTTGAAAGAGTTTGCATTTTTGGTGTTCGTGTATGAACTTTTCTTATCGTGTCGCTTTTGCACCTCCAAGTCTTGTTTTCCAAGGGCGTGTTTCTCCACCCTATTCAAGCTTTCTGCCACGGGATTTAAATGACGTCTCACGTTGACATACTCCCGATTAAGCCTCTCAAATTCTGTTCTCGATTGGATCGAATTTTGCTGCCCATTTTGTATAAGGAACAACATGTTCGCCGCATTGGTATTTGAATCGTTAGGCGTAGATGGGTTAGCCTCTCCACTTGCAGATGCACTATCAGAGTTTTGAACCCAGTTGACCATAGATCCTGGGGTTTCTCTTGAGGTCGTTGCACTATTGTTATAGTTATGGGAAAACATAAGCTTATTCAACGAAAGGTTAGAAAAGTTCCCCACGCGGCTCATATCCATGTTTGTGGATACATCCAAAAGCGAGTTCTCTCTCTGGAGCCAGAGCCGTTGCTGTGTTCTTGTTTCAATATTGTGGCTAGTGCCGCCTGGTTGGTTATTGAGGTAACTGGAGAAATCCTTCTTCGAGTCTGGGATAACCGGAGGTGTTGCACCCTGGTCGACTCCATGATGTTTCTGATGTTTGATATTCGAGAGATACTTCGAGTCATTGCGTTGGAGATTGCTGAAGATCGTCTGGTTTGGTTGGTACGACCCTTGGGTAACGTTGGCCTTGGTCACTGTAGGCTCACTTTCAGTGCGCAAATCCTCTACGGGTTTGGGCTTAAAGACAATGCCACTGCTTTTATCCAGCCCAGTTCTGCTGGAATTCTTACCCGTACCGCCATTTTCCATGGGTGTAAACCCGATCATCTCAGTAGATGGCTCGATCTTGCGGGTCATACCTGTTGACTGCGATAAAAGGAATGAACCACCATATAAGTTACTGTTTTCATGCAAATCTTCCTCCATGGTCCCATCACCATCGCCAGAATTGTCGTCATCATCATCGCCGATGTGATTGAATTCACTTGCATCGCGTGTTTTTATTGTGCTGGACTTGGTTGCTGTAAACCTCGGTGAGTTTCCCTCAGAGGTATTGGTTTCCGGTGTCTTTTCAACCATGTGTTGTTGCTGCAGGCCCAGAAACAATGTTTTGGGGTGTTTTTCTTCCGATCCACGAGTATGCCCCTGTGTATCTGCATCCTCAGTTCCAGTGGCATCAGCATCGAAGGACCTTTCGTCATGCTTTTCATCCACTGGTTCAGTATGATGTTCAATATGTGATTCAATACTTTGAGACAATTTTGATTCTGGTTCCGGCTCGTTCACGTGCTCGTATTCGGGGATTGGTTCAGCAACTGGCTCGTTCTCGGGCTCGTGCTCGTGCTCATGATCGTGTTCATGCTCATGCTCATGCTCTGGCTCAGGTTCCGACGCCTCACTCATATCTTCATATTCATGATAAGTGTCGTCCTCATTCAATTTTAGGATGGCTTTGCCGCGCTTGGTACTGGACTTGAGCCCCGTCTGGCCCACAGAGCTGAAACTCGTAAGTCCTTTTAGTGAAGTGTTGGATTTATTATTCCGCATTGACGGCGTCATGCTCTTCAATGAAGAGGTAGATTTGTTCGACTTAATCGATTGGTTCAGTTCAGTCTTCGTCAAAATTAAGTGGGAGCTTTTCCCGGAACCATTCAGCACAGTTTTGCGAAGCCCATACAGCTTTAAGGACTCCCGCAGCATTGTCTTTGTGAGGGGTTGGAGGGCCCCCAATGCACGATTGAGAGATCCGTTCAGCATCGTTTTTGTGAGAGGCTGCAACGTACTCAACTTTGTCTGTGAGCGCGTGTTGCGCTTCATGCCAGGCCGAACCTTGGGGATGATACCATCCGTCGATTTTGACCGACTTAAATATGGCTTGTTTGCATTTGCTGACGTTGAAAGTCGCGTATGTGCCTTTGTGTGAGATTGAGATCTACCATGTGTGGGTTTCCGTGGGTGCAGTTTGCGACCAGTAGCTGTGTTTTTGCCACTCTGTGTTCGACTCAACAGTTTGTCCAGAGAGTGTTCTGTGTCGGTATAATTTAGACCCATTGGGACGTCACTAGCCTCATGTTGGCCGCCAGTACTATGTCTGGAGCCCGGATTTTTTGGTCGCTCTGTATGTCTCGTGCCTGTTTGGCGGTTTCGGGACTCCTCCTGTCCACTAGAAATGTGTTCCTCGGCAGTTGGGTGGACTTTATACGACAAATAATCTGCGGGCTTTTTTGGATGTGCATGGTCTTCCAGAGACCCTGTTTTCCCCGAATTGTGCGGTTTATCGTGTCCAGCGGGTAAGTTAGACATAACTTAATTGATTTCTCCGGGTCTTTACGAAGTTTTTTCGTAATGTACTGGAATGATATCGAAGGGCAAGGTCAAATAAACTTGCAAGTATGTTTTCTCTTTTTTTTTTCTTTTTTGGTGTTCTATATTGTGCGATTGGGGATGGATATACCCTCAATTATATATGTTTCAGTGACTGTATGATTTTCTTTATTCTATGCAATGATGTATTGTAACACAACTGTTGTAACCTCGCCAGTGGGTGGAATGTGCAATCTGTTTGATATCTCGCTTATGGCTTAGGTTAGTAATAACCAGCTGGAGAACTTTGTGGGGCTAAGACAGCCTCTCTGGTGCGAGTGGTACGGGTTTTCTTCTCGCCGTTTAACTTTGTCTCACCTTACTCCGAAATCTGCACCTTCCACCGAGCCACTATCGCGCAGCCACTATCCAACTGTTCGGGGAGAACCCTTTATCCACTCTAAATTTCGGGCACCCTGAATCTAAGTTGCTGACCTTCACTGTAGATCCGGCGTAATGCTAGCTCAAACTCGCCGGACGCTTTAAGCTCCATGTACCTTTCAAATAAGCGGAGCGCAGTTCTAGCATCCTCAATCGAATCATGGTTTCTCGTCTGCACTGATTCCTTTAAAACACTGTAAGCCAAGAACTTCAAACTGAGTTTTCTCCGGAAATCAGGAAGGTAGTAAAATTCAATCGTGTCCCGGATCTGGGCCTTCGGCACCTGAAGGTTAATGCATCTAAAATCACTCTTTAACCCGTGTCCAACAAACACGCATCCCAAGTTCAAGAGTAGCCAAAGCCTTCTGTATGAGGTCTGAAGCGTTACAAGCGTCTTTTGTGATTTCTTAGGATCTAAATCCCCTTCCTCGATACCCGAAAATATCGTCAAGTAATCATGGATAGGCTTGCAGTGCATGATGTAGTCGTCAATGAAAGGCACCCCATGCTTGGGGCCAGGGTTTCCTCTTAGCACGGATATTCTAGCGAGCGAAAGTAACGTAGGTCTCACTAGATTCCTAGATCCAGTATAGCTTATTTCTGCCACTTCGGGCCTTAAAGAAACAAATTCGGCGTCGATAGCGACTAATGACCCGAGCTCAGGTGCCTCTTGTCGTGTCAAAAGTTCATATTCCTTCTTATAGCCCTGTCTGATTCCATATGCAAAGTGATCTCTGTATAAAATAGAGTCGTTGAGAGATGATAGTTTCCGGAATACTTCACTTTCAAAGTACGAAAATGTCTGGTTTCGTGGATCTTCAGAGTTACTGTAAACAACAACGACTGGCTTTTTCCACAGATAAGACAAGTTGAAAACTTCTTCTTCTGGGATTGGCATAACCAAAAAATCGTTAAACAAAAACCATTGATCTTTCCCCAGAGATGCAGATTTAATCTTGACGTACGATACGAGATTGTGCTGGCCCTTAAATGCTAGTGGTCCGTGACTAACTTCGCAAACGTAACCTTGAAGCTCATACTTGTTCGCACGTTGGTTCATGTGGGCTATAACAGGTTTGAAAGTCAACTTCCTGTTTGCTCCACTCACGGTATAAAACTCTGGTACGAGCCATTTCTTGCAGCTTCTTATTTGATCAAACTCCTGGGGGGTAAAGGGAAGATTGATTGGAACCACCGGACCAAGTTCTAATAGAATTTGTCTTGCCTCCACCTCGTAAGGCGTTTTTGCAGATGGTTGGATCGATCTCTGTTGGTTGAGCGAGTAGTCGAGGTAATTCAAGATTGTGCTGTTCTTCTTGGTGGAATGCTGAGAGGCATATCTTTGGTTATTTCCAAAACCTGCCCTGTTAAAAAAATGAGACGGTGGTGAACATAAATCAAGAGTCACTTGGCTGCCATACTGTTTATCTAGTAGCTCGCCAGACGGAGCAATGAACTCCAATTCATAATGCATTGCGGTTAAGTCCTGTACGTCGATACCAAATTGCTTGCCGAAATCGTTTACAATAGATTCGACCAAAAACTTGTTGAACTTTACAATCAATTGCTGTAGCTCTTTCGCATTCAACGACTTACCGTCATCTTTATTTAGAAGACAATGGTTTTTGGCGATGTTACTCTCGTTAAGAATTAACGAAAAATTGGAGATGTTCACATTCCTGGCACCTGCCTTATGCATCATATCAAGAAGATAACCAAGCTCGTTCAAGACTGATGTTCCTTGTTGGTTGCTTCTCTCGTGAATTGTAGACGGGTCATTCGGCAAGTATTCGGATAGTAAACTTTTGGTAACAGTGTTGTAGAAAATCGGAATGTAACGGTACACCTGAAGTAGGGAATTTGTATAGGAATTGTCTAGGTTGTTCTCAAGTCCGGCCAACTGGCCATTGGAACGGTTATAGTAATCAAAGTCGAAATCATCGACCCCGAATCTGGAGTAGTGTATATCAAGCTTGTTGTAACAAGGGGGTACTTGCGAGGTTGGATCAGGCTTGAACTGAAATGTGGAATCACTTCCTTCGTCCCTTTCAGCAGCCTTTGTTTGGTTATGGGAAGTCCCATCCGAATCAAGATCGTTGAAATCGTGGAATGTAGCAAAAGCTGGAAGGGACGGGGACTCAGAATCAAACGGCCTGAAACCTGGAATGGGCGAGGATGTCATACTTCTCTCACTGATGAACTTAGGAATAGAACTCGTTTTGGTAGAGTTGGGACCAGCCTTGGAATGGGAGTTTTTCTTCAATTCAATGTGTGGGGGATTGACATATCGCGAGCCATATTTCGATTTGTCGTAACTGAATTTAGTCGGGGTTGCTTTAGAAGAATTCTTTGGAAGCATGCAGTTTTCAGCCACGTGTTTCGGGATTCTGGCAGTTTCCTTTGTAAATATCATATCGGTGGGAAAATTCGACGCCAAGTATTCCTTGTAGTAAGGCATACCCACCGAGTTAAGCGGGGTTTTGTCATCTAAAGCAACCTTGTTTAGAGCAGACACTGTGTTATCAGTAATATCTGGTTGGTCTAAGGTGGTGGGGAAATTGAGGAAGTTTTTACTGGTAGACGTGCTCAAGGACCACAAATGTAAGTTTTTATAACCATCACTGAAGCAGAGAAACTCGCCGTTTTCGCTGACATTTAAGTTTGCGAGGTAAGAGCTGGTGGGAGCTGCAAGCTGGCTGTGGTTCGTGTTATTGTTTGTAAGGTCTGCCTGGTATAGATGAACGACCAGCTGGTCGTAAATGTCCACGAACTGAATTTGTCCGCTGGTCGACGCAATGACAATAATGTTAGGCAATTTCGGGTGGAACCGGACAAAACTAGCGCCTGCGGAGAACGGGATGGGTGAGAGAGCACGCATTGTCCTCAAATCATATATGTTGACGAGTGGGTCTACCATGTACTCGAGATTGTTAGAAGAGGAGCCGTAGCGGTTCATCCGGGAGGAATACCCGCATGTGGCCACAAAGTTCCCCTTTACGTCCAAATCAGAAAGCAAGCCGTTGTGCCCTGCAAACGTCTTGATGGACTTATTTGAGTTTGGGTCAAAGATTTCTAAGGCTCCCGTCGACTTTCCCAAAGTAAGGAGTTTGGATGAGTAGTTTACAAAGCTGAGGTTACCTTCGTGCGCAAAGTGTTGAAGATGAGTTGGCTTTCCCAAGTCAAGCTTAAAGAGGGCCAGAGACCCTCCCACAATGAGCTCGTTTGACGTCGAGTAAGCAAGCGTCATGCATGAGAGGTCTTCGAATGAGCTGGCATCCGCCTGCGACAACAGCGACGCCGAAACAGATGCATTCGACATACCACGGCGTTGGTTGAAGCCAAGACTATTGCTCAGAAGCGATAAAATGCCTCGTTGGTGGTTTAAAAGCTGAATCACAGGGTTCGGGCGACCCAGCAGCCGGAACTTTGTATATCTGTATAAGGGAACATGGCGGGCCGCCGTGTATGAAGGTGGATCTTGGACTGGTGGTGTAAAAGAGGTGGTATACCCAAGCAGGTCACCACACCAGAGTAAATTTGATGTATTATCGAACAGAAGCGACGTGATCTGTGCGGCCTCAGAGACCAGCAGAGACGACGCAGTACGGGCCGTAGCCGGGATGCGAGACACCTGGAATTGTTAGTAAATTTTGCGCTTGAGTGGTTTTTATTAATTTTGATTGTTCCATTTGTGTTACTTTGAGCTCTTCTTGGGTCTTTGCTTTGGTTTTAGAACTGGAAACACTTCATCACATTTGTGGTTCTTATTAAGTATGCGCATAGACAAGGTGCTCTCTATGGTGAAGATATTGCTTTATTTTTTTCACGATTGCTGTTTCTGCAATATGGTAGGATTATAAGGAAAGACAATCAATGCGACAGAAAAAAAAATACCAGAATTGGTTAATGCTAGACATACTTCTCCCCAGCCATCCATGGTGTTGTGGTTTACTACGCAAAGATAGAAAGCCGTTCATTATCTTTTGTTAAGCACGAGGCCAGGGTCGTGTCGCGGAGAAGTCACTGCGGGAGAGAAAGGAGAATAGAGGGCTTCGTTATTTCTTCTTATCTTCTGGTAATTCTGGTAACTTTTATTTTCGAGGGCTAAATTTATCCCCTTGAACCTTGTGTGTGTAATTAGCTTTGCAGTGTAAACTTTAAGCTTTCATTTGACAAAAAAAAAAAAAAACACGTACCGTATAGGCTTGAAGGGAAACATTCTTGCTTCCAAGTTTATCTCGCTGCCATGGCGAAGTGCGAACATCGGGAGGTAAACATTCTCCCCTGGTCATATTCGTATACCATAACCAAGATTGAGTCCTCTCTCCGGAAAAAGCACAGTAGAAAAACATAATACAGTTTATTCTTTTCCTCTTTTTTGTTTGTATTTTCTGTGTGTCCAAGTTTTTTTATTTTTTTCCTCTGAATTCTTAGATTGCAAGCCTTTTTCCCTGTCATGAATTCATAAATCACCCCTGGATGAGCTTAATGGTAGGAAAAAGTAGTATGCTCATTTAACATGCTCACGAGTTTCGGAAACACGTTTTTGAATAAAATTCTGCTAAACCAGTCATCACCTAATGTGTGTATGAAAACTGAAACCAGTACACGTCTGTTTTGGCCATTGAAATGGCGTTATGGAGGTAATAATCGCGAAAACTGTGAGGCATTTTAGCCCCAGCTCTAATGTGCAACATAAACCAAGTCCACATTCACCTTCGTTAAATTTATTCATAGTAAAAATTGACATCCTACGAACCTTACAGCACGTTTTTGTTTCTATTCTTCTGGCCAAGTTTCTTGCCATTTTCTTTCTCCCGGTTTCTAAGTCCACTAAATATTCCCTGGCCGTTTCTGATCAAGCCCAGCCCGTTCCACGTGCCAGAACGGTAACAGGCTAATAAATCAGTCAATCGTGTTCGTTTGCTACCATTACCTAGCTAGCATGAAAGCTTTACGATAATAAGAGTACTAGCTTACGAAAACTTCAAGAAAATTATATCGTGTCTGAAACCAAGTGTCAGGGCCCCCGCATTCTTGTTTTTGGGGTGCTCGTAGTTATTCGGATTAGTGCTTTCTCGTGTTTCAATTTCTGAGACAAGTGGCCTGGCCCCCAACGAAGCTTATCTACCCCAGTGCTCGGTCACGTGACTGGGTTTCGCCCAAATAACGAATACAGTTTCCTGTAAGCAAACCACCAATTCGTAATACTTTTTATAATTTTATTTCCAGTCTGTAGAAGCTAAACCACAGAAAGGAATGTACCATACCCGGGTGGATCGCATGGTTATGCTTTTTCTTGTTCCTTCTCATAACCACCACCATCTCATAATTCCCGAAAAGCAACCACCTCAAGAAAACAACACTGGCCCAGGGACCCGTGGCCCTCGCTTATCGGCAGGTCCCCAAAACGCGAATGGCTGCTGCCCGTCATACTTGCACCACTCGCTCTGGGATCACTGTATTGCGCATGTGGCCCCAAAGTTGGATTTGCTATATATATAAGGAAAAAATATCCCCACGTTTATTTTTTTCCCTTTCTTCTTCCTCTTTCTGAAAGTGCCCCAGCTCTTTTTACTTTTTGTTTTTGAGCAGTGCCATTCAAAAGCCAATTCCTACATAAGAAGACGGACCTTTGGACCCCTTTCTTTCCCTTATCATTCATCTATCCTTATCGAGCACCAGTCCTGGGTGAGTCAATATAGGCCTCGCGTACTCTGTTACTGTACCACAGTTTATCTCTCGCTTATCTACGCACAGAGATAACCACCAGCCTCAGAAAAACGTCAACACACTTGTTTCTTCCTCCATCTTTTTTTTTCCTTAAAGAGAGAACCTGAAAGAAAATAAAACACAAAACCATACCAAAACAAACATCAATACACTCAAAAATCCAAAGAATCATGTTTAAGAGTTTCCAATTGCCCTGGTTCAAGAAATCAAACTTGCCCCTCCCTCCAGGAGACGTGCCCAAGTCCTTCACTATTTCCGGTGGTGAGGACAATCACGTGTATAAAGTTTCGATGGAAGAAACTTTTGCCGATTTTGTGGACATTGATTACAAGAGGCTCTCGTATGCTGAGGCCGCTGCTTTATCGAAAAACAAGAGACAAAAGTCACAGGTGGTGCTGGCTAAGACAGACGTGAAGTCCTCGGTTTCCAGGGCCACAAGAGCCACCCCTGCTGTGGCGGATCTTCCCGAAACTGACGATCAGCCGTTCGAGGAAAAAGACAAGAGAAGCAGATACTTTTTGAAAAACAAGGTCTATAAGCAGTCCGACAGAAACCCCAAAAGAAAAACCCTCTGATCATGGTCTTTCTGCCTACACTGCCTGGGGCGGTGCGGACGATTTGATATTAGTCCAAATCCTCGGGTTCTTCGTTACTTTTTATTTGTCAGCCCCCAAAACTGGCTTTACTTGAGTATCGTTCTTTCGCTATACGACATTGCTCACAATCCACCCAAAAAAATTCAAAAGAAAATTAAACCAAGAGGAATGTTTCAATTCATCTACCCAATGGGTACAATTAAATTTATATATTCAGTGAGAAACACATCAACCTGTATTGAAATACGTGTAGAAACTTTACCGATTCCTGTTCACAGCAACTATCGTTCTCTGTGACCGTTAGGAAAAAATCCAAGGCATTTTAAACGTACTGTGTTCCCGTATTTTACTGGCTTATTGAGGAAATAAATCCAGACGGGTTATTGTGCCACGTCACGTGGGGTGACTGATAAGGATATAATTACCTGCGCGCAAACCCCCTACCGCGTCTCCAAACAGTTCCCAGTGATGATAAGCTTTTACAATATGATCACAATATGAATAAAATCTTTCCTGTTGTCTTCCATGAAAAAAACTTCTGAAGGTTTCAAAAAGAAAGCTCCGATACCGGGAGTTGAACCCGGGTCTGCTCGGTGAAAGCGAACCGTGCTAACCGTTACACTATATCGGACTTTATGAAATCTTACTACTGTGGAATAACTCTATTCTTGGGTTTAGGTCAAATTCTGAACATATACCAACAGTATAATTATCCAAATATTTTCAACATTTCTTGGTTCTTCTTAATACCATGCCGTAATTTTACCCTTTTCAGCAAAGTTTTGGCATATTTATGTCAATTTTGAAGATATATATTACTTGACTCAGCGTGCATCCCTCAATGGCGATCAATCTTCTAAAGCACAAATCCTTGTGTTGTTTTCCTATTTAAATATTTAGTTGTCCTTCAAATCACCCAAACCTTTTTTATTCAAAACGGCAGTGATCAGTTTATTAATCTCTGTTTACTACTAATTTTTTTTAAAGAAACAAATCGACAGCTAATCGTTAGGTACCCTATCAAACCAGAAGATTTTCGGGTTTGATCACATACGTCCACAGATCCTACGATTTGTTTCTTTAAAAAAAACTCCCCATATGGCTGAACAGTCTTTCTAGAACTTTTGAAATCTTCGTGATTATAATTTGGTCAAAGTCCCCTAAGCCCCGCTGCTTTAATCAATAAATGACATCAAACTATTGTCAC
Organism: Metschnikowia gruessii; assembly: GCA_030563445.1. NCBI lineage: Eukaryota > Fungi > Ascomycota > Pichiomycetes > Serinales > Metschnikowiaceae > Metschnikowia > Metschnikowia gruessii. The sequence goes on from JAJMIV010000073.1 coordinate 17,225, forward strand.
TTCGATTTTGATAAATAAGACCCAGGATTTTTCAGATGCTTTTCGGACTTTTTTTTAATAGATTCTCTGAATAATTCAAATTTTTACCCCATGATTCGAATGACCTCTTTAGAAAAGTAAAAAAATAAGGGTTTACTGTGGAATAATACACCCCAATAGGTGGTGCTAATTGACCTCTTTATATATTTATGTGAATCATTTCACCTGTGGACAGGCATTTTCTCCTCTCAATACACCAGAATCATGTTCATTGAAAGCAATTTAACGAAAGGAGGCTTAGTTTCCTTTAATTGCGTCCAGAAAACTACCCTTTTATTTATTGTTCATTGAGTTGAAGCTGAGCCGAGTGAGTGAAGTTGCGAAAAATGATTTGAAAAGAGAGAACGCGAAGACTCAAAAGCATTCTACCATAATTATTCAAAGTTCTAAAGATAATAATTAAACTTTCATTGCAGTGAATTTTTTTTTTTTTTAATTAGTATTTCATGATTGTGAAAAACACATGCTTACCCGGTAATTACAATCCTACAACTATCGACTCCTTCGTTTAACTTTAACTAATGGATGAGGTACTTTCCCCGGGGTACCACGTTCCAATTCTTTATAGTAACCTTTGCATGAAATTTTAGAATTTGAAAGCTGGAATGCATCAGGCATCAGTTTCAATAAAATCCACTAAATCATTACCCCAAGAAACGAAAGATATAGTGGTAGATACGAATCTGAATACACCCACACAAGAACCCAAACCAGTGCTTTTGCGGCTGTCGCCTGCAATACCTCATAAAAATGCGCTGTTTCACAATTCTACATTCAAAAATAATACACAATTCTACCCATTGATGATTCAAAAATAGTGTCTTTATTCTTTTTATACTTACTTGTCCCATTTACCAGTAACAAAGTATCAATTGGTACTCGTCCGTTATCTCCTTTCGATAATTGGAAGTTATCGCCAGAAATAGCAGACAAGTATCTTAAAAAGAGCCAAAAGCTCAGACTCATCTTCTAACAATTTCCAGTCAAGTGCCAGCATATTCAAATGGATTGTGAGTCAACTTAGCTCATGTTATCTTAACTTCTATTTGCAAAAGAACCATCATCAGTTTCAGTCTTGTATTGCAACCAACACGTCGTCAACCTCCCTTCTGCCGCTTTGAGATGCCCATCAACATCCATTACCCCCCTCTTCTCCTTAAACTGATTGATCAGAACCAAATTGTATTTGCTGGGATCGGAAATACTTACCCCATATTGATTGAAATCATTTTTATCCAAGTACCTCTTTGATAACACACCCACCACTGCTGTGTCGTCTGATTCCTCCTCGCCAACAACAATAATATACTCATTTTCGCTCACTCGCAAATTGCAAGAGCTTGTGTCCATCAATATCACATCATCTAAGCTTTTCAAGTTCTTGTTCAACTTACTAAATTTGAGGTAAACATCGCCATCTTTTCCAAATGTATACAATTTGCGGTGAAAGACTGTGGCTTACCTGCCCATATTGATCTCAGGGACATCATAAAATTCATCCGCAACACACCATTTGGCCTCAGCTTCAGTTAATTGCGACATATTTTCTGAGAGTACGTAATTAGTCACTTTGATAGAGAAGGTAATATGTATTTTACTTGGCCAGTTTCGCTCAGCCGACTTCTTTCTTTGTTGTGAAAAGAAAAAGAAAATTTACACTCTTTTTTTCCACGCCTGCTTTTATACCCTGGCTTATCTAGGGTATGACATTATCATTCCGTATTACCCAGGTCAGCCCCCGCATTCCCGTGCGGCTTCGTTACATTGGGCGCCAAAATCCTAGATTCGAGAATGTTTTGTATCACAGCATAATAAATGTCGCAGAATACTGCGTGTCGCACGTCATTCCCACCTCCACCCGTCAAAGTGGTATGATAATCTTGAGTCGCTGACGTCACACGTAACTTTCATTGGTGGGGATTATGACCAGACTCTGGTTTTTGGAAGCATGCCTTTTCTTTGTTATAAATCATAATAAACTCTATAAAAGCACTACACAGCTCCAATTTGGGTTCAATGTAAAGATACTTCGCAAACACTTCTAACAGACCTGGATTCTTCAGTTTCCTCTTTCGTTTAGTTCTTGTCTCATATGTTTCTTTGGGCATCTTGTTTAATGATTCCCAAATCTGCAAATAGTCCTGAAGCAGAATTTCGGCCAAGAGGTTATCCCCGGAAGCCTCGACGATTATCCAATGCGGCTATAGATAAGAGAATGTGTGTATGCTGCACCTTTTTCTGCACCTGTCATTGTGCGGGCACCGATACAGGATAGGTGCCAGAAACGTAGCCGGATTCTGGCGTAAGAAGAGGAATGAGCCGACATTCAAAGATAGCAACTTTTCCTGAAAGATAAAGCAGTGTATAAATGGAAAGTAAAATCCTTAAATACTTATAGGAAAGTATCGAGCGAAACAAAAAAAACACTAGGCAAAATGAGATTTAACGTTACAATTGCTATTGCAATGTTCGTTGCTACTGCTGCTGCTGCGCCCACTGGCGGGGTGAGTTCAAAGCCATGTATTTCATCCGACGAATGTGATTAAGACTGGGCATGTTTGGGTGCTTCTGTCTCGCATTTGACGGGTGAGTACATAAAAGGAACTTGTGCAAATGGTGCATAATAATAATACTATACTTATCTTTACTTGCGCTGGCGCGTTCCTCGACCCAAACAGCTAATCCATTGAGATCCTTTTATTTGGCTGATTAGGCTAAAAACCCCAGTAAGTCGGGGGTAGTCTTGTTTTCCCCGAGCATTACTTGAGTTTCATTATATAGTTATTTGTGGGTGAAGAACCAAGAACATATTTTACAACAATATATTACCTACTACTGATTTCCCTGTGTTTTCTTTTAATGTTAATCAACTGTCAGCTATGGTAAAGGAAATAATATCCACAGCGCAGCCGCGTTATTCTGTAGCTTTAATAGTATAATTAGGACTGACTCTGAAGAAATAACATACGGCCTGGCGATTTCTTGGGCAAATTTGATTTAGCAATATTGAGAGGCTGTATGTTCAACGCATCCTAGCAAGAATATTGTGGCGCTAGAAGGACTTCAGTAATCAGAGAAACCCATACAGAATTCCAATACCTAATCAATATGTATTCAGTATTGAGTAAAACTCAAGAGATTAGTTTAGCCTACGAAATTCTCAATATCAGCAAGAAGTCATTTCAAGAGATCTTTCGAAAATAATCTCGTTTATTTTTATATCTGATACTTAGTGGTCCCTTTTCCCAAAAATAAAATACCATCTCTTAGTTTGCACTGTGTTAAAGAGTTTAAGCTACCAGAGCTAAGAGATTAGGAAAAAAGTTCACAAACATTCGGTAAATATATCTCGACCAGAAGGCCAGTGAGTTCTCCCAAATTTCCAGAGGGAAACTTGCAGGTGTATATTTGTCGACTAATTTTATGACAGCCTAAGTTATATTTGAAATATAGCTAGAGTCAGTTTCCTTCTTGTACACTTGAAACCTCTGTTTCAACCTCCCTTCGGCAGCTTCAAAATGCTTATCAAAGTCCATTACCCCCCTCTTCTCCTTGAACTGATTGATCAGAACCAAATTGTATTTGCTGGGATCGGAAATACTTACCCCATATTGATTGAAATCATTTTTATCCAAGTACCTCTTTGATAACACACCCACCACTGCTGTGTCGTCTGATCCCTTCTCGCCAACGACAATAATATACTCATTTTCGCTCACCCGCAAGTTGCAAGAGCTTGTGTCCATCAATATCACATCATCTAAGCTACTTAAGTTTTTATTCAACTTACTGAATTTGAGGTAAACATCGCCATCTTCTCCAAATGTATACAATTTGCGGTGAAAAACGGTTACATAACTACCCATATTGATGTCAGGGACATCATAAAAGTCATCTGCAATACACCATTTGGCAACAGCCTCGCTCATGTCCGTCATATCGTCTAAGTCGTTAATTAGTAGTTTTGGGTAGGAAGAGCAATTATATTTGTAATGAAAAAATATCATTCTGAAAAATTCTCCTTCGCACATTATATTTATTTACTCTCTTATCTTTCAGGGGCTGGCCTTATCTCTGGATAAATTGCCCGGATAACATTCCGGTGCGTCGCTGAAAATACGGGGCTCCACATTGTCACATTTGTGCAACCCCCGACCTAGGTATGAGTACCAACGTGGAAAAATATGTAAGGCTCTTACAAAATACTAGCTGTGTTCAATATTCATTAGTTTCACCAGGAAAAATTGAAGATATGGTTGACCCCCAAGAACAGAAAAGTATACTTATTCCAAGAAAGACAGTGCTATTTACAGGTAGGCGTTTTCATCGTTTTAGAGTACACAGGGCTGGACCTCTTGTATAGAAGAACCTTGTGTATTATTAACTGTTTTAAGCATGTCCACATTCCCACGCGGCTTCGTTCAAGGGGCGGGAATGTTCTTTATGCAAGGAGTATGTATGTCGCATCTCGTCCCCCCTCATAATCCAACCCAAATTGTAATTACATTCGGGTGGTCACGTAATATCTCCTGTGAGTTAATATTGTGGATTGTAGCCACACTGGTTTGATTTGAAGCCATAGTACTTGTCTTCGACAAACATGTGTCTAAAAGCGTCAGTTAAAATCAGCGAGCATAGTCAGACACAAGTAACCCTATATTATTAATTATACTTGACTATATCCTCATATTATCTGGTAAAGTGCCTATTCTCTCAATGCTCTTCTGAAAAATATAATATTGATCGTGGGAAATCCTGATGTGGCTGTATTTTACTGTTTGTGTTATGGTATAATATTTATTTCACTTCGCGCTGGCAAGACCACGCTTGTCAATTAAGTACAAATGACCGGGCTGATCGCATCACAAAATATTGGGCTGGTGAGGTTGATTTTGCAACGGGTGATCCTGCGTGGTAATTAAAGGCCCAATCATAGACAGGTCTTATCAAACTGTGTCTGATCAAGGGAAACTGATCGCGAATTTGGTGGGTAGTAAACCTTGTCCAAATTCTCACTGGCTGCCAAATGCAATAGCTATTAACAAATGGCCTTCTTTAATTCAGAGCCATATAATCAAATCAATCCTCAACAAACAAGAGGGTCACGGGACATTTGAATTAACGCAAAAGAGTAACCCTCTTGGGCTCTAGTTTTACATTACTGTATCTCTTGCGGAATATTTGGCCTAAGGTTCTTAAGAGTTTTATTGACCAATGGAATCTAGTCCATTTTTCAAACTAGCTTAACCCTGCTTGGAATTATCTCTGGGTGAAGGTATTTCTGGTGTGATAAGTGAGGTCCTCATTTTTAGCAAATGGCTGTTATATTGCTCAATTCCTTGGAGTATTCTTTTTATAAGTATTATTTGAATTAACCGGGTAATGAGTTTCTCGCGCAAATAAAATGAACATATTGTGGGGTAAATGAATCTGAAAAAATATAGAAATTGGTCTCAGATGTCCCCAAATCGCTTCACTCCTTTTTCCGGTAGGCCTATATTACATACAAGTGATTTTTCCTTTTTCTCCTAAAACAAAAACAAGAAAAGAATTATTACATCATATACATAATATACTTAGTTCACTGGTAGGCCCATGGATTTGGGAAAGCTAATGCATCAGTTTTCAGGGGGGGGGGGGAGTAAATGATTCCCCTTGAGAACGAAAGTTGGATTCTTATTTTGCAAGCATGAAATTTCCGAGTCTGTCTTCTGAAAAGACCCGACCCCTAATGTCAGATACAATTCAGGCCATCAAAGATACTCTTGTCCCAGCTGGTCGATTTCCATCAGAATGCTCATGTCACAAAATGACAAACACATTCCGTGCTCAAATGATTATACTTTTGAATAATTGCTCCGGAATCGAATTTCACAATCAATAGATCTAAAGTAATGATTTTGAGCTGAGTTGTTCTTCCTTTTTTTGTTACCGGGCCCTTTTAAATTGCTTACCTTGTCGCTATACTATTATCCCTTTGTGGTGTTTTTCGGGGTCTTGATCAGACTAAATTAAAGTATGTGATATCCGTCAAGAGATTACTTGCCAAATTACCTGAACTTAGTTCTAAAGAGGATCTTTTAAATCATTTCTTTATCAGTTCTTTATCTATATGATTACGTGTCTTTCTAAGGAAGAAGTCCCCATGCAAAGTGCCCTTGAAAGTGCCCTTGAAAGTCTCTCGTTTTTAAGTGACTTTTCAGTTGAATCTAATCACAAACATTTATGGGGAAATTTTTGAGAAAGCAAAAAGCTATTTCTATTACGGCTTCGAATTTTATGTGTCCGTCATCTTGGGTTGTTTCTTATTTCCCCACTAATACCTCAATATAAGTGAAGTGCGAGACTTGCGAGTTAGAGTCAAAGCAATGTACACCTAACTCTGGGAGAACTCACTTGAGGGTAACAAGAAAAAAACCGAAGACTTTTGTAAATCAGAAATTAGAATGAAGTGCTAAATGAAATTGTTAATTTCTAACCCAAGAGCTTTAAATTCTTCTGATTGAGAATCGTTAAGAAAGAAAAAAATGCTTTAGTCCAGTCGCGATCCCACGTCTACCCCAGGGCCCAAGGTGTACATGCATTCTGATGAGATGCGACCCGAAATAAAAAACTAAGACCTTGAGAAACAAAGGAAAAACCACCAGAAGCCTCCCCCTCCAAAAATAAATTAATAATATGGATGAAAAGAACCTCTTTGTGGCTGAGGATGAAGAGTACCCACAGTCCTCCGACACCCCTCAAAACTCTAGCACACAGCCTGAAGCCAGTGCCCAACAGCCTGGGACACATAACCAGGAACAAAGTCTTGATGAAGACCCAATCTTGCGTAGCATACCGTTGATCCATGGAGCTCTTCCACACAGACAGTCACAATCGCTCCATGTGCTCCAGTTCACTGGTAGGCTGAAGGCACAAAGTTTTGCTGAAAGCAGCTTGAAGGCAATGATCAAACCGGCCAGTAAGGTGGTGCAGTTAAAAACACCCATAAACACTGAAAAGTTCTACAACGAGGGTAGAGCTGAGGAGCTTGGAGGTCGTGTAGAGAATGTTTCGCTCCAGGGTGTTCTTACAGAGACTAACGGTGGACTCTATGTAGGAAAAATCATCGATAACGAGGGTGACCAGAAGATTGTGTTGATTCCCCTCGATAGCACCGCCCAGCTCAGGCCGCTGTTCAAGTATATGGATGACCTAGACAGTGCACGTTACCAGCAGGTGCGCCAGGAGCACCAGGCCTCTGACCCGGCCAAACTGAGTGCAGTGCAAGTGCTCCAGACGGCATCAAAGTCAGGCAACAACCCGAACTCAGACGGACAGCTCAATGGCGGTGTGGGTTCATGTTTGAGACACGTCAAGCAGTTCAATGAGGAGGAGTGGCTGAGTCTCAGTTGGTTTAGTGGACAGGATAGCTCTACAGAACATATCGTGCGCCTGTTGAACAACCCACTGGCCGAACGTGTCGAGGCTTCCACTGTTTTGGACGAGTTTCTTTAGAGAAGACTCTGGGGGTTTAAAGAGCTAGCCGCCCAGATCTTCAGCATGGGGTTCATTCTTTCCCTTTTTTGGTTATTTCCTAAGATTCGCGTATGACGTGCTATCAAATGATGTAGGGATCCTCTTCATACATAGGCTACTAGATATTCAAAAACATAGACCTTTGGGAATTGCATAGGGGTGCTCCCATTACATTGTAGAACATAGAGCTTTCGAAAGCTGGCTATTTGTTTATCTTACTAGACTATTTGTGGATGTGCTTGCAGTTCGATTTCTTTCATTGCGAACAATATGACCTGCCACAATCGCTGGTTGTGTCAATGTGTAGGGTAATTCCATAATGTGGAGGCAAAGCATATCAATTTATTTGGGGATGCCTCCTGGTGGGGATTTTCGGAAAAATATGAGTAAACCCTCTCGATCTCTGTCAGCAGCATCAAAGGGTATCACTGTTGGGCCTCATGTGGCCTCATGTGTGGCCTTATATGACCCCACTGTATGGCCTAAGAGGTACATGCACTTCTATGTAACATCACATTCTATACTCAAAATCTTGATCTTCCCGTCTGAATAGAACAATTAAGCAATATTCTGAAAGGAAAAATTCGAATTTATTATTCTGTTTCATTTTTTGAGATCCTAATGTCAACAAAGGTTATTAATGAACTCGCGAATTGTTTGATCAACTGTAATAACCCAAACACTATTATCTCGCTTAAAAATCAGAAACTTAAGGAATTCTTCTCAAAAAGACTGTAATAACTTTAAAAAACACTCAATATTAACTTACCTCTCAAATATCCCAAAATACCTATTTTTTTTCTGACCAGGCTTCGATATACCGCAAATCGAATGGGTTCCCGATTGGCTCACTCTGAAAGTTTCTGCAGGCCCATTGCAATGGCCGGCATCGCGCCTCATCGGCCTCATCGCCCAGCTAAACATTCTCAGCATGGTATAAGTGTTCACGCAAAAAAACTAAAAGCGAACAATACCACCAAAAAAAAACCGACACACTCACAAAAATGGATGACGACGGTTTGATTCTCAACTTTGCGATGCCTGAGCCATCTGGCCAGACCGAGGCTCCACAGGCAACTACAAATTACTCGGGTGGTCGCTGGAAAGAGCGTCGTAATATGAAGCTCAAGCTGCAGGGCAGAGAAAGAAAACAGGGTTCGGGTGTAAACGGCATTGATGTTTAGCGCAACGACCTTGGTAAGTTGAAAGAGCAAGCCGAAGATATGATGAACGAAGCATTTCCGTCCAAGAAGAAACCCGAGCCTAGATTCGAGAGAAGACCCCCCTCCAATAGCGGTGCTGCACCAATGAAAAGACCAGACCCTGAACATTCAGGTATCTCGTCCAAAAGAGTAAAGTTCATGGAAGCTTCGGGCGACCGTGGCGGAAAGAACAACTCGTATGTGTCTTCTTTGTTTACATCGAAGAATTCGTCCTCTTTGAAGGAATCCGAGCTTGATAATACCTTGCATAAACCTTCGAATGCCCCTCTCACAGATGACAGCACTTTCGAGGGCTTGGGTCTCAACGAAAAGTTGTCTACACACTTGACTACGTCCATGAAATACTCGGCACCCACAAAGGTGCAACGTGCCGTGGTGCCCAAGCTTCTCCTGTCGGAAAACGATCTTTTTGTAAAGGCCCAGACCGGTTCAGGTAAAACGCTTGCGTTCTCGCTTCCAATCTTGGACAAATTGATCCGGGAACCCCAGGAAATCAACCGTCAAAGTGGTTTGTTTGGATTGATCTTGACCCCCACTAGAGAGTTGGCCTTACAAATATACTCTGTGTTGGAGTCTGTGCTACGTTGCCACCACCATATCGTGCCGGGCATTGTTGTTGGTGGAGAGAAGAAGAAGTCGGAGAAGGCCAGAATCAGAAAAGGTGTCAACATCCTCGTGGCCACCCCTGGCCGTCTTGCTGACCACTTGGAGAACACCTCCTCTCTCGACGTGTCTCAAGTCAGATGGCTCGTGCTCGATGAGGGTGACCGTCTTGTAGAACTTGGGTTCCAGGAAACAATCACCAAAGTCACAGATATCTTGCTCCGCAACTCCAAGGTCATGGACACCATGCACAAATGGCCCGGCTTGCCCACACGCAGAGTGAACGTGTTGTGTTCGGCCACAATGCCGGATGATGTCAAGCAATTGGGAAGCACGGTTTTGACCAAGCCCCAGATGGTCACTGTTGATAGAGAAAGCGTTGCAGACATGAATGCAACTGCCCCTGACCAGCTTATACAGAAGGTTATGGTCGTTCCACCGAAATTGCGCTTGGTCACATTAGCTGCTGCGCTCAAAGCTCCTACGCCAAGGGAAGAGGGCGAGGTTTCTCGTACCATGGTATTTTTCTCTTGTTCTGACTCGGTGAACTTTCATTACGAAACTTTTACCCGTGGAGGATTTGCAACCATGAGAAAAACAAGTGACTCCACCAAAGAAAAGGAAGAAAAGGAAAAGCCTGACTCCAAGGACAAAGAAAAGAAGACCAGGCACCCCAACGATAAAGAGGATGTTGCGGCTCCTAAATTCTCTGCATGCACGGCCCCACAAATCGACCGTGAGACCATTGTGTTTAGGCTCCATGGATCGTTGTCCCAGCAGTTGAGAACTGCTACTTTACAGCAATTTGTGCTGAATGAGGGAAAAAACAAGGGCAAACACCTTGTGCTTTTCTGTACAGATGTTGCATCTAGAGGATTGGACTTGCCAAATATCGCGCAAGTCATTGAGTACGACCCGCCATTCACCCTTGATGACCATCTTCACAGAATCGGTCGTTCTGCCAGAGTCGGTAACAAGGGTGAGGCCACTCTCTTCTTGCTTCCCGGAGAAGAGGAAGGTTACGTTGACGGAAAGCTCCGGGTGGTTCATCCTAAGAAGAGTAACTTGCGAATCGTGAACTACGAGAGTTTGCTCGAAAAGGGATTTTCCGAGCATGACGCAGAGAACACCGGCAGAAACTCTTCCAAAAAGGACCCTAAGAGCAAGGAAGGAAAATGGGACATCCATGCAACTACTTGGCATTTGGACGTGGAGCGTTGGCTCTTGGAGGACAAGGCTTGTCTTGACAATGCACTGAATGCGTTCGTGTCGCATATCAGAGCCTACGCCACACACTTGTCTTCGGAAAGAATGTACTTCAACGTCAAGCTGTTACATTTGGGACATTTGGCTAAGTCTTTTGGATTGCGTGAAACACCAAAGAAGCTTGGAAGAACCAGTGGGCAACATGGTAGCGAGGCTGCAAAGAAGAAGGAGGATCCAAGAAAGAAAATGTTGCGTGTGGCCAGAATGACCGAAAAGGCTCGTTCGTCCGAGTTCAATTACTAAGTCTTCTGTAACAGTGGTTATTTGCATTTAGCATATGGTTTTTTAAAAGAAACGAGAAAAATGAGAATGTTATAGAGAAACCTGGTCTTACCTGAGTGGTTCGGCCATTTGGCCATTGTAAATTTCCAGCTTGACCATATATTAATGAAAGTGTAATGTCAGTAGTTCTAATATACCAACTTTATTTTTCGAGGTTTACAGATCCTTATTTTTATTGAAAGAACATTTGAGGGTTGCAACTGGAAAGGTGAACATTTCCGTCAATGGAGGAGATACTCCGACAACGTCAAAAAGATGTTGATTTTTTTAACGAAATAATATTAAAAACATAAAAAAATGAAAAGAGAGAATGATCACTCAAAATTTCGACCAAAAATACTACTTAACACACGCTTATGTGGCCTTGCTTTGGTTCAACTTTTCCCAGAGTGCGTGGTTCTCACCTAGCTGGTAAAACATGGTTCGCCTTTGGTAATAGTCTGGGAACGTCTTTACATTCTCGATTACGTCATCAAGTAAGATAGCTTTCCCCACATTGAGACCATCGCCAAGCCCAGGGTGTGCCACGTTAACTACATGGATGTGGAAGTGGTAATACGAGGGCTGGTAGTGCACAAAGAGTCGGAGCTGGTCGGTCGCCACGGGATACTTAGCGCTGGTTACTTGCTTTATTTTCGCTAGGAGCGTCTCCAAGAACTCGACGTGAGACCCATTGATATCTCTAACGCTAGAGATATTGGTGCGGTTCACAATGGTTACCAAATATAAAGCCTCCATAGTTTTCTGGTCCCATTTCATGTCAGGAAGAAGCACAAATCCGTCTTGCGGGTCAGTTTCATGATGGACAAAGGATTCAGATTCCTTGCCTTTGAAAAGAATATTGTATACCCACTGGATCCGGTCTCCTTTCTGCGTATCGATGAATGGTTTGACGACTTCCTGGTAGATTTGTGCAGTCTCGGCCACCATATGATGTTTCTGGGCCGCATACTTCCTGATGTGGGTTTCCGAAGCCGGGTAAATAAAGTTGACCTTTGCACCAGGCAGACTGTCCAAGTCCTGGACCAAATTGGCCAACGACCAAAAATAGACGTCGTTGCTGTTGATCAATTGGATGCCTTGCACAAGGGCATCGAGGCGTGCGTTGCCCAAGTCAGATACGGCGAATGCGGTTTTCTCAAGTGTCACTATGGCATTTTGCCCATCTATGGTACCCAAGATAACGATGCTTTTGGTCTGAGTGTCGGTCTTGAGGATCCGGGTGGGCAGGAATTGTGCAGCTAATTGTTCAACCAGCATGTTAACGAGGTATTTTTCTGGAGATTCTTCGAGGTTTATAAAGGTGTGCTTAGAAGGCCACGCGCGTTTTGCTGTGTGATCAATTTAGGAGATTAGAACGTGACAAGTTTCTTTGGAATACTTAAATCTGGTTATAAGGAATCCTTGGAGCAGATAAAAAGGTAGATTGTAGCTCTACTCATCAATATTTATGTTATTATTCAGAGCAATGGGACCATATTTAAGCTGGCACAGCTAACGATATGTGTTGAACACGAGTCAATTGTAATTTACTTCCAACGCGAGGCCGCACGGGTTGAGTTAATATTAAAAACTTCAATGATTTTAATTCCCGAAATAGGAAAGCCACATTGTTTTCTGAAACACGGTATTTGGGTAAATAATAGAATGAAACTTGGCCGCTGGTGCTATCCGAAATCCCGGAACCTCGGGCGAACTGAAAAGCTGGACACCGCCAGAAAGGTAACATGCGACAAGCATTTAAATGGGGTATGGATTGCACAAATAATTTACCTGTAAGTGCAGTGTGAAATATTTTGTATATGCTCTTTCACCATAAAAAGATCGACATCATAGTTGGACTTGAAGAGCTTTGACGCATTTAGACAAACCTTATCCCTGCACATCAACAATGCCTTCCCATTTAAAACGGTAACAAATGTAACGATATGACTGAAAATTCTGGGTAGTTTTTCTAGTGAATCCATTCAGGTTCGAGGAGCTGTATTCAAAATTATAGAAAGAGCCTTGGCTTTGAGATGGAAGAAGGAACATTGTGATTTAACCTCACCGGGCTGTAGAATACTTTTTCACAACCACAACATTATAACTCCTGGGAAAATTGTAAGGCCATGTAAATTTACATTTCAGGTTGTATTTCAGGATTAGCCAAGCCACCAGGATATAATTTGGTAGTAGAATTTCCTTACATCAAGATTGTGGTCTTCCATATCAATATTACGATGCTGGTGAAGAGAGAAAAAAAGGAAATGACGCACCATTCGTTTTCTCACTTTGGATTAATAGTTTCCCTCAGCATACAAAAAAAAGTTAGACTTGTTTAAAAGCGAAGCTGTATAAGAATATTATGCTTCTAAGATTTCTAGACAAAAGCAAAAAGAGCAAAGAATTGACTGATTCTTTTCCATAATGGTTTTTGGTTTTGGTGTTAATCGACAAAAGGGTTCCGCAACCGTGGAAGACGAAGAACTGTCGATTGGATTAGGTACACAAACTACGAATAATGGTGTTGATTTGACCAGAGATCCAGCGAGAGATCCACATCTAAAGGACTATATCTTTGGTTTTGGATACAAAGGTACATTTATCTTGTTAGAATGGATTATATCCCAGTACTTCTTGTGAGGGGATATACGGCTTTGAATACTTGTATTATACGGATGAGACCAGTGTGGATCAATTGATATGTCAAATATCTCAAGATGATCTATTAGCAATGAGATATGTTTCTTTGTCAGGAGTTTGTGTGATATTGTGACGTTATGTTACCAGACTCAGCGTGTTGCTAAACAAGGTTAACTGCAAAATAATCGTGTGTGGGCCTCCATTAAAGAGGAATTTTTAGAAAATGACGTGCCTTCTGACCTTCTATATATAATGAACCAGATATTGAATTATTGGCGCTGAAGCTAGCGGTAATAAAAGTTGTAAAAAGCTGTATCTTACTTAGCAAATAGTAACGATCCATAGACTTACGAGTTTCCTCATTGTTTCAACTTCCTTTGATGTTAAAATCCATACCTCTACCGGTTTTCTCCTGTAATCGGTAATATGATTTCTGTAGTATTTTGAATATATATCAATTAAAGTTTCATCTGGAAACTTGAAGAAATTTATTCTTCGAAAGTACCACTAAGCTCCCTAGGGACCTCCCAACAAAAAATATGCCATGGATACACCAACAAAGTGATAAAAAGAACACTGAAAAACACATATAACCATATTACAGTACTCTACATTGTTCGACAAGCTAGTCAACCCGAAAGTACCAATATTTTTGTGATATGCCATATTCCCATGATAAAAAACGAAAAAAAAAAAAAAAAGATTCAAGAGAGTAAAAGCGTGGAAAATTGTTCATCATACCATAAATGCTTCGCAATTATATACTTACTCAAAATCATTGCAAAAATCGTTAGCAAGCCTGATGAAAACCATACATTAGAAGATTATGCCCATTATTCCTAAACAACGAGATATCGACCATCCAGGTGATACACTTCAACAATACCATGATGGAGGTATCCTTTCATCGAAAGTAAAACCCAAACGGTTTAGAACGCTCAAGATCTGTTCAATAACAATCCTAAGTATAATAATCATTATGGTGATACTGTTTACTGTTTTCATCATCATCAGCCACAAGATAATGGTGTCCAAACCACCAAATAGAACACGCTTCTTTGTGGAGTGCAATGGATTGGGAAGAGTATACGTTCAAAAAATAGGAGGAGGCAACACTACGGCAACACATTTTGTACTTCTCCCACCAGTCCAGGCTAAACCCGATGTCCCTTTTAAGTGTAAGCTTCTGCACCTTTAATCCTTGGGTCATAGTCAAAAATAGAATAATCAGTTTGAATATTTAGCACCATATACACAATGCCACGGATAGAATCATTTACTTCGCATACTTCACTTCACCCCAAAACCTAGCGCGAATAAGAGTTGAGGAAGTATTTCTCAATCACTCTCTTGAACTTTCCTGTCTTTCTTTTAGACTTCAAACTGCCCTCTGCTTGTACAAGGTGCTTCTCATCCGCCCCAGTTCCAGCTGAAGTCTCTTGAGGGTCGTGATTTACGATTGCAGGGATTTGCTCTTCGCGAGTCACCTTTCTCTCATCAGTGTTGAAACCTGGGCCGCGTTGTCCGGAAACTTGACGATTGTGCACGGAACTTTGCCTCGAACTTGTCACTTTAGGGTTTGTTCTCAGGGCCTGCACCAGATGGGCCGAGGGCTTATAGCTTTCGTCCAAAGAACCCGGGTGTCTGTGGGACTCCCAATGATCTTTGTCATTGACTTCCTGGCCAGCATTTTGAGGTGAGATTTTGAGAACATCTTCTGCATCTTGGTAAGATCCGTCACGAGTATTAGCAAAAGAGGCTTCATTGATTTCTTCCAGAGACCTTGATTGGAAAACATAGCAATCACGTTTAGTCAAAACCTCAGGTGTTCCATTAACTCCGCTCACTAGTGTAGGAAGGTCTTCGGTCCGGGTTGGCTTGGAAGATACGTTTTTACTCAGAGGCCCGTTAGATACTTTGGGATCGCCCTTCGGCAAATTAGTCACAGGCTGATGAGTCAAATCACCACGCTCAGGAATTTTAATGGAATCTGAACTTCTAGATTCTCCGGACGTATTTTGGGCAAACGGAGCAGTGTTTGGAGCGACCTCTATACCAAGGCCCGTTATATTTCCATGCGTCAGGATTGGAATTCTAAAGGTTTTGGTATCCACACCATCCCCAAGATTATCTGGAACGTCGACAAATTCGTCGTCGTCATCATCATCATCATCCTCAAACGTTTGGGACTGAGATAATTGCTGGCCATTTTCCAGGCTTACTGCAGCGGGTAAACCCCGGGATGGCTGGTCAAAGTCTTTTTTGTTCGATTCATTTGAGATTGGCAATGTATCATTCGAAGATATAGGGATACCATGAATGGAAGGCGGCCGAGCAAATCTACCAGTGGTTTCATAACTTTGGGAAAAGACTGTGACTGGCAGAGTGGCATTTGAATCTTCGGGAATTTCGTCGTTAGTGGTGTCTAAGACATCTTCAGAAGTTAAAGGGATCTGGCCGTCTTCTGCATTCCATTGCTCTTCATGAGCATCATTTCTGGCAGCCGGTAAAGAACTAGAGGTTACCGGGATTTCAGCATCTCTTGAAGATGGCGGTCCCTGCTGGCTAATATTCTGAGGCACTTGTTGAGGCGCTTGCTGACGAACCTGTTGAGGAACCTGTTGAGGAGCCTGTTGAGGAGCCTGTTGAGGAGCCTGTTGAGGAGCCTTTTGGGGAGCCTGTTGAGGACTCTGTTGAGGAACCTGTTGAGAAAACTGTTGAGGAGCCTTTTGGGGAACCTGTTGAGGAGCCTTTTGAGAGATCAGCCGAGAAGCCTGCTGAGGACTCTGTTGAGGAACCTGTTGAGAAAACTGTTGAGGAGCCTTTTGAGGAACCTTTTGAGGAACCTGTTGAGGAACCTGTTGAGGAACCTGTTGAGGAACCTGTTGAGGAGCCTGTTGAGGAGCCTGTTGAGGAGCCTGTTGAGGACTCTGTTGAGGAATCTGCTGAGGGGCGTTTTGATACGGAGCTTGATGAGATGGAGCTAGTTGAGGTGGAGCCAGTTGAGGTGGGGCCAGTTGAGCAATATTTCGAGGACCATGATGCTGAGCCCGCTGGTGATGGACCTGATGAGGATGAGCTTGATGAGGATGAGCTAAAAGGTGAGGGTGAGCTTGATGAGGAATTTGGTGAGGAGGAGCCTGTTGATGGCGACCCTGGTGAGGAGCGTACATGGCGTTCAGCCTAGAACTTGTAGCCACAGGATCTCTGTCAATTCTTGACCCTTTTTCTTCCCTTGGGCCAAAATTTGTATGGGCGAAAGTGGCATTCGAGGCCGCAGGGATCTCTTTCATCTTCATAGACCGTTGCTTTCCTTGGGGCACACTTTTGATTGCCAGAGCAACGTCAACGGTAAGTGGGATTCTAAAGTTCTTTTGAAACTGTTGATTTTCCAGAGGAACATTTGAGTGTTCTTTGTTAACAGTTGCGGTAGCAGAGGGTTCACCAGAATTGGCAGGCTGCTGCTCAATTCGAGGAGAATTTTCATTTGCCGATGGAGGGTTAGGATCCACCAGGATTTCATCAATATTGATAGAACGATGTATATCCTGTGGTGTACCTTTCACCGCAGCAGGTTCATGAGGTGTTGCAACATGGCCATCTTTTGGAGACCGCAGCTCGCTTTGAGAGAAGTTTTTCATGGCCAGAAGAGCGCTTGAAACAACGGGGATGTCGAAAATCTTTGAAGACCGCTTCTCTCCTTGAGACACATTCTTAGGCGTCCCCGCGTCTGAACTTAATGGGACACCATCGATTTTTGGACTCGGAAGAGTCTGGTCTGTAGACACAGATGGTCTTGGTT